>RCUC01146403.1:0-66567 GCA_003697995.1 Taxidea taxus jeffersonii | reverse complement strand
CGCTGGTGACCTCTTCTTCGAGGGCTATTTCCAGCAGGTCAGGGTGGCCTCGAGGGCCAGGCCAGATGCCCGAATTCCCCAGTTTCTCTCCGACTCCACCTTGGCAAACCCCCTCCCCTCCTTAGGACGCAGGTCCCTGCCTGTGCCCGAGGAAGAGCCTCACCCCGATGCCGCTTTGAGATCCGCTGCGGCAGGGGTGGAGCAGGGCCAGGGGGATGGGAGGGGGAGCATCCTGTGTTATAATTACAATTATCACACCTTGGATCCTATCGCATGGTTTCAGAGGAGCTCCTTTCCTTCCCACGGATTCACCCCTCCTGGTCCAGGAAACCGGAGGAGAAACTGAGGCATGGGTGTGGAAGAACAGTGAGGTCACAGGGTGGGCATCCAGCTCCTGCATCCCCCACCACCCCTGCCTTCCCATTCTCTGGATACTCCTACCCCTCCACAGTGCCACCGGCCAGGAAGTCTGAGAGCCCCTCCGTCACTCACCCCTGCTCTAGCCATATGGAGCACTGAGGGGAGGTGGGACTTGCCAAGGCCAGGATGTCCCCAGTACAGTCAGGCCAGGCAGCCACTCCTGGCTTTGGCTTGAGGTAGGAGTCTGGCCCTCCCTCACCCAGCGATCTCCAAGTTGCTCTTGGGGGAACAGGTCCTCACACTTAGGCCTGCCCTTCCCTCCTCTGGGTCGAGGCCTCGGGGAAGGCAGATTCCAGGGCTGGGGCTGGAAGAAAATCCTGGCTGGGGAAAACCTTCTAGACCAGTGCCTGATTTCCTGCATTCTGTTCTTTCTTCCCCATTGAACCCCATTCCCCTCGTGCTTCACGACCTACCCATCTGGGCGGCATCACAGGGCCTGCCTGCCTTAGTTTACCCACAGACACTCAGTGGGCACCCCTTTCTGGTAAGCTCCAGGGAGGGGACAGGGACACCTCACATGTAGTCCCTGCCCTCCAGGAGCCCTCAGGGAGGAGAGCTGGGAAACAAACTACAGGACGCTGTACCCTGCCACCTTGTGTTCCCTTCGTGTCTCTGTGCACCTGCCGCGTCCACACTTGGGGCTGTTCCCGTGAGCACGACAGCCGATGTTCACAGTCTGCATGTGTCCAGGCATCTGGTTACAACTCATCTCTGTCCCCATGGCAGCCCGCACACCTAAGCCAAACCGGTCGGAGTGGGTTGCGCTGAAATTTTTTGTTTGTGTCAGTGGGACTTGGAGGTGAGTCAGGGAGGGACAAGGCTGGGTGGGGTGGCGTGGCAAGAAGAGTGAGAGTGAGGGTCAGGCCAAGGGAGGGTGGGGAGGAGCTGGTCAAGGCGGGGGAAGGGCTGGGCTAGGGGGCAGTCAGGTGGATGGGCTGGGGTAGGAGTAAATCAGAGCTCCTTAATGAGTAATAGCCCTATTCCAGGGAGATCAGAGAAGAGTCAGAGGCTTGGGGGCAGGGCGGGGGGAGACCCTCAGGCCTTGGGAGAGGAGAGTGGATTATAAATCAGAGTGTCCCCCCAGTGGGGACAAAAGTTTTGTGACCCATGTCTATCTAGCTTTGTTTCTCCTTGTCACAGGAAGCTGTCTCTGATCTGCTCATTGCCTCGGTTTCTGCAGTTTGTAGAGAAAGGCTTTGGGGTTCCTGATCAATATTGTGGTAGAAGATTGCTGACATGGGAATTGATGCTGTCCCCCAGGACCAAGGCTGTTTCAGGTAGAAGCTCAAAGCTTACTTCTCCTTTCTAGGATGCCCCCACATGCAGGGATCCCCATACAGAGAACGGGTTCCAGCAGCTTTTCCTCCACTGGAAAACATGTCTGCCCCCTGGCTCTGGCGCATCACAGTGCCCATGTTAGGACGGTGGCATCCTTTTCCAAGAGATTTCATCTGAAGCTTCCGTCTGACCTGTGCTGCGCTGTTCCTATCTCCCCAGGCTGCAGGTTTAGTGACGCCTAGTCCCCAGCCCCATTCCTTCCCGGCAGCCACACTTCCTAGTTGCCTCCCAACTCCCTTGGAGCTCAGGGGGCTGGAGTTGCTTGTTCCTAAAAGGGTCTACAGCTGGAGTGACCCACTGGGGAACATGGCTCAGCAAAAGGCACGTGTGGGCCCTTCCTTCTGAGATGGGGTGCAGAATCCCCTCCTCCCTGCTCTCACTCCACGGGCTCCCCAGGCACCTGCAAGTACATGACCATGAACTCAGGGATGGGGGCCTGGGGTAAGAGACAGATGCCTTTATTCTTTGACCCTGGGTCTCTGGATGGCCTGGCACTTTTAGAAGGCTCCAGAAACAGGTCATGGCAGGTTTAGGACAAGAGAGGGAGCCCTCATGGAAATCAGAGTCTTCCCAGTGGTGGCAGCAGCAGCAGGAGATACAGCAGCAAGGAGTAAGAGCAAAGGCAGGCAGGGTCCTGGGAGACTGGTGAGAGAATGGCTTCTAGTGAGGACCCCAAGCTGGGCATCCCTGCACTCTCCCCTTCTCCACCCCAACCACAGAAGGTGCCAGGCTCCTCCCAGGAAGCCCACCTGCTGGGAAACAGGGAGGCAGCCCCCAAGGGCCAGCCAGCTCCGCAGAGCACACACCGCCAGGGGCGCCTTCAGGAAGCTCCAGGCCTTTGGCACTTCTCCGGCTCATCCAAACGCTCAGCATTTGGGATGCAGTGGGTCTGCTGTCTCTGCCGCCTCTGCCAACCAGACAGCCTGAGCCACTTCCTGGACATCCACCTGCGCTCCTGTCACTCCCGACTCAGCCACCCCCGGGTTAATAGCCCTATTAGGGGGAGGAAAGCAAGCCTGCCCAGACGCTACAATCTAGCCTCAACCTGGGACCAGGCAGTGCGGGTGGCAGGCAGCTGCGGGGGTCCAGGAGGCCCAGGGCTGTGGGGAGCCTGGAAGGGCTGGGAGCTTCTCCAAGAGCGGGGAAGGCCCTGAGGACAAAGGCAAGCGTTCCTGGAGGGGAGATCTGAGAAGAGAGGGGCAGAGGCTGAGAGGACACGAGGGGGAGGGCAACACTGGTGGAATGGGGGAGGAACTGGGGACTCCCATAATTTGGGGGCAGATTTTCTCTTGAAATGTGTTGGCGTATCTTCCTCCTGTGTGGCCCGGAAACGCCCGCTTGCAGGTCTCATGAACCCGAGCTCCGACCTGCTCTCCCCTCCAAGACCCAGGCCCCCTTGGACCTGCAGCCTGCTCAGAGGCCGGGACGTGGTGCCGCTGCAGAGGGGCCGGGCCCAGGGGCCCCGGAAGCAGGGACCCATTCTCCTAGTTCCGAGACCCGCCCAAGGCCTCACTCCCACTGCCCTTGGAGACTGGGCCCCAATCCCGCCTGTTTGTAGCCCCGCAGACAGCGAAGTTGGGAGATGTCCAGGTCTGTGGCAGAAGCAGGGGCAGGCCTCTGACTTCCCTCCCGAGCAACACCCCCCCCCCCCCCCCCCCCCCCCGGGGGAGGCCCCCGCCCCCCCCCCCCCGCCCCCCCCCCCCCCCCCCGCACCCACCCCAAGAGGCACCACTGGCCTCACCTTGCAGACAGCCCTAGTCCCTGCCCTCCGGCATCACCTTGAAGCCTTTCTGAAACGATTTCACCTTCAATTCTAGAAGTGGAGTTAAAAAAAAAAAAAAGGCTAGGGAGCAAGGAACAGAGAGTTCCTTCCTGTGATAGCTTGCAAGCTCAGGAAGCACTGGTCCCTGAACCAGAAGGAAAGGGTAGAGGGGCAGAGACGGGTCTAACTCCCCCTGCCAGCCTGCTTCCCTCCTGGGCCCAAGCCTCCCTGCTCTAAGGTCTTTGGTGGGTTAGTCCTATGCCCTGGAAAGGGCCGTACACTGTAGCTCACTCAGTCCTCGTCAGGAACCCATATCCTAGGACTGTGCCCGGGGACAGTCCACAGTCTGCAACACAGCCAAAGGGGAGAAGCCTGGCCACCCCTGGAAGGTTCCAAAGCAAAGTCGGACAGTTGGCTCTGTTAAGCAGGAGAGGGACGGAGAGAGAGAGGGAAGGGCAGACTCAGAGAGAGAAACACAAAAGTAGAACTGGCAAGAGAGAGATCTCGGGGCACAGGGATACAGGCAGACACCAAGAGAAAGAACAGAGGGGGGAGAAGTAGACAAACACGGAGGAACGGGGAGGGTGGTTCAAAGAGACGAAGAAGCTGAGACAAAGTATGAAACAGAGCCAGAAAGACCTACAGAGAAATTTCTGAATGCTCCTTGCCCACTGCTGCCCCTTCCTCCTACTTCCCTCTTCTCCATGTCAACCACTCAACATGGACCCAGTGCCATTTACCTACTCAGATTCACCAAATCCCTTAACAATTCAAGTTTTTCTCATCCTTAGCCCACCTCCCCACCATCCTCTAACCTCCCTGATTGCCTCTCCCCTTCACCCCATCTGCTCATGGTCCCACCTTTCTCACATTCCTTCCTGCTCATATCTCACCTCGGACGAGCCCTCAAGATCTGGCCTCTTGTGGTCTCTTTTCCTAGCCACCCCTCTGTCCTTCTGTTCATCCGGGTCCTTATTCTGGCTGAACTAAAAGCAAAGACCAGAATTAGGGCCAGGAAGGCATGGAGCCAGGCAGTCCACTGGCCAGAATGAGCTGCGGAAAACCCAGAAAGTCAGAGGTCAAGGGAGAAGAAGGGGAGATGGGCGGGGGACGGCACAGGCAGAAGGGATGGAGTCAGTCTGGAGAGCATCTCCCTGAACAGTGCTGAGAACCAGGGACGGCTCCAGGGTCAGAGTGAAGTTCAGGGGAGGAGAAAACAGAAAACAGAGTAAGAGTTCTATGAAGGATTGAGATGTGCAGGTGGTGATCTGGGGCTGGGACAGACGTCGGAGACTGGGAAGCGGGGCTGTAGGCTCCCTCGCTCACCAGAAACACTGGAGGCCAAACTCAAAGGACGCTGTGGGGACGGGGACACTGTGAGGACCATCTGCCCCCAGCCCCCACGCCCGCACAGAGCTTGTCCCTGGATGTTATTAGCAGGGGAAGCAGGGCCAGAAAAGGAGGGGCCCTTCCGTTCTCACACAGTCCCCTTTCAGGTCTACCCTTCACTTTATCCGAATGCCTCTTCCTTCGCGGAGCGCCGACAGAGCCATTGCGGACCACTCCAGTGCTGCTCTAGGTGTAAAGCACATGTCCGGCAAAGGCAGCCTGACTTTTTTTGGGTCTTGTTCTTTCCTCTCTCACTTCCCTTGGATTCTTTTCTGCCTCCTCCAAGATATGGGCTTGATTCCGACTAACCAGAGTTGGTAGGGGAGGAGTGATGGGCAGCTCATCCCCTGGGTCTCTGTCATGGATAAAGGCCTCTAAGAGACTAGATGGGAGGGGGGGGCGGGCAGCCAAAGAGTGTGTGAGGTTCAGGCTCTGCGTGCAGGCCATGCAGGCCGGGTGCGAATGGCTGCGGCAGCGAATCAGAGTGGAAGCTGGGAGGAGGAACAGCAAGCTGTGCGAGGGAAGGTGGAAAGGCCCCTGCGGTGGGGAGTTCCCTGTTCTACTCAGGAGAGGCAGAAAATGAGTCTGTGCCAGGGCGCCTAGCTGGCTCGGTCAGTGGAGCAGTGACTCTTGATCTTGGGGTTGTGGGTTCGAGCCCCAGGTTGGGTATAGAGGTTACAGTAAAAAAATAAAAGCTTTGGGGGAGGGGCGCCTGGGTGGCTCAGTGGGTTAAAGCCGCTGCCTTCAGCTCAGGTCATGATCCCAGGGTTGTGGTCATGATCCCAGGGTTGTGGGATCGAGCCCCGCATCGGGCTCTCAGCTCAGCAGGGAGCCTGCTTCCCCCTTCTCTCTCTGCCTGCCTCTCTGCCTACTTGTGATCTCTGTCTATCAAATAAATAAATAAAATCTTTAAAAACAAAAAAAAGCTTTGGGGGAAAAAAGGAAAGAAAGTGAGCCTGGCAAAATGGGCATATAGACCACCAAGGGTCACCCCCCCAGGCAACTCCTTGCCTAAATCCTAGGAGTGTGACAGATTTCAGTCCAGCTGTTAGGAGGCTAGCCAGTCAGAAGGCTGGCTTTCAGATTTCAGTCAGGGACGTTATACGTCGGCGATGTGGGAGGCACCTGGGTGGCTTCGTGCGTCTGACTCCTGGTTTTGGCTCAGGTCATGATTGGAGGGTCATGAGGGAGGCCCACATCAGGCTCACACTCAGCTCGGCCCTCAGTGCAGAGTCACCTTCAGCTTGCCTCTCTCCCTTGACCTCTGCCCCTTGCCCACTCGTGCTCTCTCTCTCAAATAATAAATAAAACTTTTTTAAAAAGTTGGTGATTTTTTTAGAGATTTTGTTACCATGATCTGGGAAAACTGAGGACCCTCTCTGTTAAGACCCTGCAGACCCCCCGGGGAAATCTGGAAATGAATGGGCAGAGACTTTCAAAGCTCTTATGGGGTCTTGGCTTCAGGGACAGACGGGAAACAGGTATTGTGATCTTCCGGTCTGTCCCTTCCGGCCCTTACTCTGTCCATGCTGTTTTCTCTGAGGACCAGAAGTTAGGGTCAGGGGCCTGGGCCATCAGACCCCCGAATCCCATGTCGGCCCCACTGCGGCCGGGAAACCCTCCAGGCCTCCATTCCTGGGGCATGCTGGGGGATGAGCTGATGCACAGAAGCGAGAGGTAAAGGCAGCAGCCATCCCTCCCATCGGCAGCCCCGCGCCGCGACCCGCGCCGTTTCTGTCCCACACGGTCTCTGCGGAGGAGGAATCTGTCTGCAGTTCCTCCTGCGGCCAAAATCAGTCAGCTTGGATCTGGGCCTCTTCGTTCTGCACGGGGTCCTGGAGGGACAGAGTTGGGAAGAGGCTCAGGGACTTCGCTGGAATTAGAGGGACACGGGGGGGGGGGGTCGGGTCTGTTTTCTCCCTCCTCCCCCACCCACCCGGCCTCCGAGGCTGGGGAGCGTCTGCCCTGCATCTCTTGGGGAGAAACTCCGCCCTTCATGTCCAGCTCCAGATGCCACCGTGCCTCAGTGACCTTGCGTTGCGTGGGCCTAGGAGGCGAGCTGAGAGCAGGAATTATTCTCCCCGGGACGCAGGAGTGAAGAGTCCCCGAGGCTGGAGCATCTTCCCTCACCCGCCAGCCAAGCCCGCGCCCGGGACGCCGCGCCCCGAGGCGGGCTCTGCCGCCCCCGAGTGGCCAGAGCAGAGCGGCTGCTCCCGCTCGCGGGCAGGGACCGGCTTCCGAGAGAGCCCCGCGGCGGGAGGCCCACAGCACCGCTACTCGTGAGAAAGAGACTCCCGGGAGCCGCGGGCGCGGCTGGGACAGAACGCAGGTCTCCTGACTCCCAGGCCAGCGCTCGGCCGTTCGCGGCCCGGCCCTCGCACTCAGCGCTGGGGAGCGCAGGTGCGGTAGGAAACCGGAGTCCCGCCGGCCCCTGCAGGGCCCCCCCGCACCTAGGTCAGCTCGCAGCTGTGACGACGCAGGAGTCCTCCTGGGACCTGGCCGCGCTCCGCCCGCCCGCGGCTGACAGTCTTCCAGGACCGCCCCGGACCCCGCCCAGCGGCCGGCGCCTTCCCGCAGCTACCGGGTCTCCTGTCTCCACGGTAACCCGTGCTTTGCGACCTTCACTTTGCAGCGGTCGCGCAGCCGGTGCGGCGGCGGTTGCTGGGCGACCCCGGGGTGGGGCGGGGCGGGGAGCCAGGGACCCCGGTGGCTCCGGGGCTGGGGGGTGGGGGTGGCATGGCGCTGGCGGCCCCTCTCGCGGCACCCCGGGGTGCGGGCTGGACCTGGCGGCCGGTGGCTCGGGACGCGCTCCTGGCGAGAGCCTTCCATTCGTGCACTGAGCTGCAGGGCCGCTTCTACCTGGTGGGGGGCCTCCCGGGCGGGGGGGTGACAGAGCCGAGCGGCGACACGGTGGTCTTTGACCCGGCCGCGGGACAGGCCGTGCAGCTGGGCGCCCGGGGCGGCCCGCGGCGCAGCCACCACGACGCGGCGCCCGTGGGCGGCCGCTGGCTCTGCGTGGTGGGCGGCTGGGACGGGGCGCGCCGCCTGGCCACGGTGGCCGCCCTGGACACGGAGCGCGGAGTGTGGGAGGCGTGGAGCGCGGCCCCCGGCAGCCGGCCCCCCGCCGGCCTCAGCAGCCACACCTGCACCCGCGTCTCCGACCGAGAGCTGCGGGTGGCGGGCCGGGAGGGCGGGACCCGCACTCAGCGCCGCTACGGAAGCATCTACACGCTGAGGCTGGACCCCGGCGCCCGCACCTACTGGTACGGCACCCCCTGCCCCAAACGTGTCACCTGCCCTGCATCTCTGCTCTAGAAGAGCAACGGCTCCGCGGGACCGCGGACACCCTCTCCACATCCTGACGCCCCTCCCCCTCGCATCCACCCAGACGGGGAAAGCTGAGCGGCTCCCTGCGGGTGTCCCCTCCTCTCCTCTGCCCACAGCTGCGTCCCAGCCTCCTTTCTGCACTAGCCACCAAAGAAAGGGGCCAGGGAACAGGCAGGACAGCCCTCCTCTCTTCCGGACAACCCAACTCAGGCCCGAACTTCTGCACACCCACAGCTATAAGGAAGAGGGCTGCCACACGGCCTCCCGCTCGGGTCACTGCGCCGCCCTGCTCCCGACCGCGGGCCCACCCCCAGCTCACCAGCTGCTGCTCTTTGGGGGCTGCCACTCGGCGGAACCAGAAGTAGCTGGGCACTGGGGTCAGGGGAAAATTAAGGTATCTGCTCACATCTTGCTGAGGGTGGAAGGGGGCTAAAATGGTGAGGCCCAATTCTCTCCAGCCAAACCCTTCTTTCTCCCCAAAGGAGGAAGCACCTGCAGCCCCCCATCTGATGGAACAGCTTGCCAGGCTTGTGAGCACTGGGCAGGGCTCCCGGCAGGGGCCCCAGGGACTGCGGCATCACTCATGCTCTGTGGTGGGGCCCTTCGCTGTGCTGTTTGGTGGAGAAACTCTGACCAGAGCCAGAGACACCATCTGCAATGACCTCTATGTCTACGATACCCGTGAGGGGCGCAGGGGCGCTGGTGGAGGAGGGCAGAGGGTGGGGAGGTGGGAGCCCGGAAGAACCTGCAGGCGCAGGAAGGATGGTGGGGTAGGGAGGAGCACAAATTAATTGGCAAGATAAAGGAATACCCAGCGTATTAAACTGTGAGGAGGCCCACAAATCAAGTGAGGAGGAAAAAAACGGGCAAACCTTTGGTCTTGTGAGGAGCAGAGCCCCACGGTCCTGAAATGCTGCCACCTCAATGAGCACTTTCTTACCCAACAGGCAAGTCCCCTTCTCTGTGGTTCCACTTCCCCAGTGCAGACCATGGGCTGAAACGTGTGGGCCACCGGACCTGCCTTTGGAACGATCAGCTTTACCTGGTTGGGGGTTTTGGTGAGGATGGCAGGACACCGAGGCCACAGGTGTGCGTCCTGGACCTATTCATCTAAAGAGCAGTGCCAATACACAAGCCTGTTTTGTCGTAAACTCAGAAAGCACATCCCCAGAGCTATCTGCCTCACTGCAATGCTTATTAAATTTCAATGTGAGAGTCAACATTTGTCTGTGAATCTTTTGCGGGGGGGGGGGTGAGGGCAGTCAACGAGCAGCCACATCTTCATTTGCAAGGGAAGCAATAAAATATGGGACCTCCTCTCATATCGTGAGCCGTCAGCCTGATGGAGCCAAACTCCGCAAGTCATAGGCTTGCCATGCCTCATGCAGTTCCCACCCCTAATACTGGAAGAGAGCTTCAGGCTAGAGCTGAGCATTCTGACCAAAACATTTAATTAACAAAAAAATATTACAATAGCAGAGAAAATAATAATAATAACAATAAAGAGAAATTAGAAGAAGTGGGAATCAGGGTAGAAAAAAATGCAAAGGCCTTGGTCCCTAGGAGACCAACACTCCAGCTGAGCTGGACTTAGCCCCGGCCCCTTCTGAGCTCTCCTTGGCTGCCGGCTTCTCATCTTCCCCCACGAGACGAATGTTGTGCTTTTCCCGGAATTCATTTAATTCTCTTCCCTTTGCCTGAAGCTGCTGTGTGAGTGCCTCAATGATCTTCTGTATCTGGAGGGCAAGCGACAGGGATTACATGAATAGGATTTCAGCACTCCCTTCCCTGCCTGGGATGGACTGTGGCCGGGACTGACGGAAGGATAATACCTTCGGCCTCACCAAACACTGACAGGAGAGCCCAGACCTTGAAGTCTGCCTCTCTCAAACACAGCGATTCATAAACTTTAATGTACATAAGAACCACTTACTGTTTTAAAAAATGCCACTCCACGGGGCACCTGGCTGGCTCGTTGGCAGAGCAAGCAACTCTTGATCTCAGGGTTGTGGGTTCAAGCCCCACGCTGGGCACAGATTACAAAAAAAAAAGCCGCTCCACAGGCCCCACCTCCAATTGTCCTGAATCAGTGGGTCCAGGAAGCTGCATTTTATTTATTTTTTAAAAAGATTTTAATTTATTTGAGAGAGAGAACATGAGAAGCCATGAAGTCAGAGGGAGAAAGAGACTCCCCGTGGAACTGGGAGCTCAATGCGGGACTCGATCCCAAGACGGGGATGATGACCTGAGCCGAAGGCAGTTGTTTAACCAACTGAGCCAGCAGGCGCCCCAGGAAGCTGCATTTTAGACTGTCGTCCAGATGACCCAGATGCAGGCATCCACAGACTACACTGGGAGAAACGCGACTCTGGCCGCCTCCTCTCCTCCAGCTCAGCCAGGTCACAGGGCGTGGGGCGAGAGGCTGGCAGCCCGCATCTACTCCCATCTGGGTCTGGACTTAAGAGTATAACAAGCGCAGGCTGACAGGCTCCTTACGCCGTCTTCAACGGGGGCTCCTACCCCCTACCTGCTCACCTGCACCTGGCTCCCCTCCCGCGCCCCTCGGCTGGCCCCGCTCACCTGCTCCTTGTTGTTCTCCAGGGCCGGCAGCACCTCTTTGACCGTCCGCTCCACCAGCACGCCTCCCACCATGCGGTAGCACTTGCGGGCCTCATCCACCTCCTTCAGGGTGTCGATCACCAGGCTGTGGGAGGGTGGGGTAGCTCTGGGCAGTCGGCCCACCCTGCTGCGACCACCCGCACAACCACCTGGCCAGCCCTCCTGTGGCCGGCTGCCCCCCACCTCCTCACCTGTGCTCGTTCAGCTCCATCTCCAGCTCGGCTGCTTTGGACGCCAGCCCCCGCTGCTCCTGCCGAAGGCGATTGAAGCCAGCGATCACCTTAGAAGAAGAGGAAGTGACGTGAGAGAGGAGACGGGGGCCATGGCAGAGGCTCCAGCAAAACACAGAAGGGAAGCTCTGGACACTACCTCGGAAAAGGGGTGGAATCCAAGTTTGTGATTTCTGCCGTTAGTCTGTCCGAATTCCACTCACTCAACACTTCTGGAGAGCCCACTGTGGCTGGGAACTTGCCCGCCCCTCCTGCAGCTTCCACGTGGCGAGGGACAGGAGCAGGTGCTAGGGGTGCGGGGAGAGCTCCCCCAGGAGCTCGGACTCGCAGGGAGAGAAGGCTGTGGCCAATGCTCTGTAGTGAGGAACTCTTGTGGTAACTCTCATTCGGCTCTGCCCAGGGGAACTGCCCTTCCTGAGCTCAGGGAGCTGCTTGTGGGGCTACTAGTCACAGGATGCCTGCTCCCTGGCCATGGGGGCAGCGACCCATCCTACACCAGAGCTTCTGTACAGGAACTGATTTTGGGGGAGAGACAAACAGGTCCAGAAGACAGTGGGAGCGGAGACAGCTAGCTGTCGCACACAGATGATCCTCCATCCCTCTTCCTGAAATCCCCAAAGCTGCCCTAGTTCTTGAACTTGGTGTGACCCAGTTCTTGAACCTTTCTTTTCATTGTATTCAATTCTCTGAAAGATCCACTAGCCTTCCAAAATACTGCTTAAAAAGAAACCCAAAAAGTTGGCCAGAGTCTGTTTCTGTAGGCTAGAAACCCTAACTAACAGGCTTGTGGAGATGCACTACCTTCCCTGAAGCCTGAAGGATGAGAAACTGGAGTAGAAAGGGGTGCAAGAGAGGCGTAGGAAGTCACATATGTAAAAGCCCAGAAGAATAATCACTACCAGCTTCTTGCTCCCCAAAAATGGAGCAGGGAATTAAAACGGCGTGAAAACCAGACTGGGCACCACTATCACCATGCCCATGACTTTCAGTACAGGGCTCTGAGGACTGTTTGGAGAGAACCATCACATGAAAGGTAGAAAATGTAATGAGGGCAGAAAATTATGGGGGTGGGTGGGATGGGAGGGGAAAAAAGAAAAGGAAAACCTGGGGCCTGGAGACAAAAGACCAGGTTTCAGGTTTCTGAAAACAGAAGGGGCGCCTGGGTGGCTCAGTGGGTTAAACCTCTGTCTTCAGCTCAGGTCATGGTCTCATGGTCTCAGGGTCCTGGGATCGAGCCCTGCATCGGGCTCTCTGCTCAGCGGGGAGCCTGCTTCCTCCTCTCTGCCTGCCTCTCTGCCTACTTGTGATCTCTCCCTCTGTCAAATAAAAAAAAAAAAGCTTTCCCACATAATTCTAATGTGCAGCCAGAACTGAAAACCGTGGGGTTACTCTCTCTGAGCCTTAGTTCTCACACGTGAAATACACACGGAACCTACTCTATTGAGCTGTAGTGGCCTGTGAACCAGCGAGTATGAAAGGACTCTGTACGCAGTAAAGGACGCTCACGACTATCACGGCCCTCTCTCCAAAGCCCCACGGCCCCCGCTCCAGCCCCTACTGCTCCGCTGAGAGCAGTGAGCCCGCCCACTCCAACTGCTGCGGAAGCTTGCTCTCCCGCTCACATCACGTCCAGTCTCACCACCACTAAGGACCAGCCACCTGAACCTCACCAGGATCTTCTATCTCTAGCTCTCCCTGCAAGGCTCATGTACAACTAGCAAGATCCTCATGGCCACCCTGACATCCTTCTACTGCTCAAAAGGCCAAGGAATGGTCTGACTAGGACCCTGCCACTCAAGTGGCGAGCTGCCTTCTCCCGGCCCCCACCTGTCCATCTCCCTCCACTCTGTCCACTCGTTCCAACAGATGCCTTGAAAATCTAAATCCTCTATAAGCCTCTCTCCCTTCGCCTCCACTGCCTACACCATACTATTCTATTTATAGTTAGCTTTTTCTCTGCTGTCAGTGTTACAAATCTAAATAATTTCACCTACAAAAATTCCATAACTAAACCATTGCTCCCCTAGCACCCCGATGACCCACTCTTCTGGATGGATGCTGTTAAATACACCAATGAAATCAGCTGAAGAGTCTAAGATTTCTGAGGCCTGAACTTATTTTCCTTAATAATTAGTAAGAATCGGGGTGCCTGGGTGGCTCAGTGGGTTGAGCCTCTGCCTTCGGCTCGGGTCACAATCCCGGGATCCTGGGATCGAGACCCATGTCGGGCTCTCTGCTTGGAGGGGAGCCTGCTTCCCCCTCTCTCTCTGCCTGCCTCTCTGCCTACCTGTGATCTCTTGTCTGTCAAATAAATAAATAAAATCTCTTTAAGAGATTTAAAATCTTTAAAGAGATTTTATTTATTTATTGCCCCACAAATAAATAAAATCTTAAAAAAAATTAGTAAGAATCTACCTCTCAACCACCAATTTAACATAACTAAAGGCAAAAGAGAGATTTTTTTTTTTTTAATTCCAATTTTTCTTCAAACGTTCTTGCTAATTAACAACCCCTTATTTCCTCCTGGTCCAGTTTATGAACCTGTAATCAAATGTCAAACTAGAATAAATCTATTTAAATGTATGAGTTATCGGGGCGCCTAGGTGGCTTGGTGGGTTAAAGCCTCTGCCTTCGGCTCAGGTCATGATCCCGAGGTCCTCACATCCCATGGACTTTCTGCTCAGCAGGGGGCCTGCTTCCTCCTCTCTCTCTTTTCCTGCCTCTCTGCCTACTTGTGATTTCTCTGTCAAATAAATAAATAAGGGACGCCTGGGTGGCTCAGTTGCTTAAGCGGCTGCCTTCGGCTCAGGTCATGATCCCAGTGTCCTGGGATCGAGTCCCACATTGGGCTCCTTGCTCAGCGGTGAGCCTGCTTCTCCCTCTGCCTCTGCCTGCCGCTCTGTCTGCCTGTGCTCGCTCTTGTGCTCTCTATCTGACAAATAAATAAATAAAATATTTTTTAAAAAATTAAAATAAATAAATAAAATCTTTAAAAAAAATGTATGAGTTATCCACAGTTATTATGGAAAATTTCAGCCACTGGTGCCCTTAAAGAAAATGAAATCTCTTAGCAGCTAACTGTAACCTAACTGGAAATTAGATGCCAAATAAACTGATATTAACCTGCCATCTCTGGGTTCTGCCACATAATGAAGACAGAAAGGCTGTGATCCATCCCCACATTCTTCCTGTTAAAATACAATTTTTTCAAAAAAAAAAAATACAATTTTTTCTCTTCTTTCCTAAGATTTTATTTATTTATTTGACAGAGAGCGTGAGATCACAAGTAGGCAGAGGGTGGGGGGAAGCAGGCTCCCCGCTGAGCAGAGAGCCCAATGCGGGACTCGATCCCAGGACTCTGAGATCATGACCTGAGCCCACGGCAGAAGCTTAACCCACTGAGCCACCCAGATGCCCCAAAATACAACTTTTCTTTCTTTCTTTTTTTTTTTTTAAAGATTTTATTTATTTATTTGTTAGAGAGCGAGCACAGCAGACAGAGAGGCAGGCAGAGGCAGAGGGAGAAGCAGGCTCCCTGCGGAGCAAGGAGCCCGATGTGGGACTCGATCCCAGGACGCTGGGATCATGACCTGAGCCGAAGGCAGCCGCTTAACCAACTGAGCCACCCAGGCGTCCCTCAAAATACAACTTTTCTAATGGTCTTCCCCCCTAGGGCTAGAATTAAATTTCCTTCTCTTTCCCTTATTCCTGTTCTCCTAAAGTTGTCTGCTATAGCCAGGAATGGCCAGGTTACTGCTGATTCTCTCTGCCCTACTAAACTCATCATCTTACACATAAACCTCCCTACTGAGAGAGAATCCAATTAAATTAAAATACCAGCTGTTTATTCTATTCAAAAGTAACTTCAATCCTGGTAACTATATAGAGCTCTTCACATTCTCATAACTGGAACATACAAACAATTTTATACAGGACATGGTTTTCTTTTTTATCACCCCCGCTTTACTGAGATATAATTGCCATATGACATTGTGTAAGTTTAAGGTACACAAGATTATGATTTGGTATGTGTACATACTGTGAAATGATTACGAAAATAAAATTAGTTAACACATCCCATATGTTAACCCCTTCCGTGTGCTCACATATAAATGCGTATCATGTCTGGATAGCTCAGTCAGTTAAGTGTCTGACTCTTTTTTTTTTTTTTAAAGATTTTATTTATTTATTTGACAGAGATCACAGGTAAGCAGAGAGGCAGGCAGAGAGAGAGGAGGAAGCAGGCTCCCCGCCGAGCAGAGAGCCCGATGTGGGAGCTCGATCCCATGGCCCTGGGATCACGACCCGAGATGAAGGCAGAGGCTTTAACCCACTGAGCCACCCAGGTGCCCCCAAGTGTCTGACTCTTGATCTGGGCTCAGGTCATGATCTCAGGGTCATAAGACGCAGCCCCACGTCAGGTTCTGTGCTGAGTGTGAAGACTGCTTAGGGTTCTCTCTCCCATTCCCTCTGCCCCTCCCCCTCACTCGAGTGTATGTGGCACTCGCTCTCTAAAAAATATATAATAATAATAATAAAAGCATATTAGGGCACCTGGGTCGCTCAGGAGGTTAAGTGTCTGCCTTCTTCAGCTCAGGTCATGATCCTCCTGACCCAGCAGGCGCTGTGCTCAGTGGGGAGTCTGTTTTTCCCTCTCCCTTTGCCTTACCCCTGCTCATGCGCGCGCGCTCTCTCTCTCTCTCTCTCTCTCTCTCTCTCTCATAAATAAATAAATAAATAAATAAAATATTAAAAAAAATATTTTTGTTTGATTTATTGGGACGCCTCGGTGACTCAGTTGGTTAAGCGGCTGCCTTCGGCTCAGGTCATGATCCCAGCGTCCGGGGATCGAGTCCCACATCGGGCTCCTTGCTTGGCAGGGAGCCTGCTTCTCCCTCTGCCTCTGCCTGCCACTCTGTCTGCCTGTGCTTGCTCTCTCTCTCTCTCTCTAATAAATAAATAAAATCTTTAAAAAAAAAAAAAAAGAATTATGACTAGATTCACCTGGAAAAGCATTTTCTAGGGTGTCACTCACTAAATATCCTCTTTTCAGTTCAGTGCCCCCTTTCCTGACAAACATACTCAACTATGAAGAAAATGTCTTTGACCAGAGGCTCCTGGGTGGCTCAGTTAAGAGTCTCCCTTTGGCTCAGGTCATGATCTGGGAGTCCTGGGATCAAGCCCCACGTCATCAGGCTCCCTGATCAGTTGGGAGTCTGCTTGTCCCTCTCGCTCTGTATGCGCTTGTGTGTACTCACATACGCTCTAATAAATAAATAAAATCTTTTTTAAAAAAAGAAAGACAAAAAGAAAACATCCTTGACCTTAATACTCCAACAAATAATGGTTCTCAGCCCTTCTCTTCATCTTCTTTTTTAGGACTAGTCTGTACTCATTGCCTCCACTTCCTCACCTCCCACTCACTCTCAACCCAACTCCCAAATTGCCTTCTACCTATCACTAGTTATTTTTTTTTTTAAAGATTTTATTTATTTATTTGACAGACAGAGATCACAAGTAGGCAGAGAGAGAGGAGGAAGCAGGCTCCCTGCGGAGCAGAGAACCGGATGTGGGACCCTGGGATCATGATCCGAGCCAAAGGCAGAGGCTTTAACCCACTGAGCCACCCAGGCGCCCCTATCACAAGTTATTAAACCATTATTACTTATTAAACTATCCTCTCAAAAACCACAAATGGCCTCTTAACATTTTCAACATCTTTTTTCTCAATTTTCATTCTGCTTCTCTACTCTCTCTCTTCCTTTATGGCAGGTGGAAATAGCCCAGACTTAGGTCCGACATGGGTTCATATCCTAGTTTTCCTTGTTGTTTGGCCAGGTACTAACTTTTCTCCTGGTTTCCTCATTTATAAAATGGATTTCATATACCATATGGGAAGGGTTTCCAAACATCAGCACTACTGATATTTTGGGCAGGAGAATACTTTCTTATTGGGGGGCTGTCCTGAGCAATGCAGGAGATTTAGCAAGCTCTCTGCTTCTACCTACTAAAAGCCAGAAGCAGCTCCTACTTGTGATAACAAAAAATGTCTCCAAGCATTACCACATTTCTCCTGGGGTGAAGTCAAAGCAGGCTGAGAACCACTGCCTCAGGGTAACAAGGAGAACTAAACTGAGGGAACATGTCCAGTGCCCAATACAAGGAAGGTTCTCTTCTCTCTTTTAGCTTCCAGGACCCTTCGGTTCATTGGATCTCCTACCTTTCTTAACCCTCCTTTCCTGGGACGCCTGGGTGGCTCAGTCGGTTGAGCCTCTGCCTTCGGCTCAGGTGTGATCCCAGGCTTCTGGGATCGAGTCTCATATCCGGCTCCTAGCTCAGCCGGGGCCTGCTTCTCTTTCGCCTCTGCCTGCCATTCTGCCTGCCTCTGTGCACGCATTTATCTCTGATAAATAAACAAAATCTTTAAAAAAACAAAAAACACTCCTTTCATCTTTCTGAAGTTCTTCCTCTCATCCCCACAATGGAGACAGGATCTAAGATTCTTTTCATAGTACTTTCTTTATGACCTAGACCATTTCAATTGGTATCTTAGCTACTTCTATGGCTTCAACAATTGCCTTTATTCTACTGCCTGCAAACCCAGGCCTTCTCAGAAATTCTAGACCCATACTTACACGTTAGAAGAATGAGCCCTGAAGTCGGTCAGAAATGGCTTCACAATCTAACCATGAGCAAGTTATCTCTTTTTCAAATCTGTTTCTTCACCAATAACATGAAGACAGGGGCGCCTGGGGGACTCAGCGGGTTAAGCCTCCGCCTTCGGCTCAGGTCCTGGTCTCAGGGTCCTGGGATCGAGCCCCGCATTGGGCTCTCTGCTCAGCGGGGAGCCTGCTTCCCCCCCTTCTCTCTGCCTGCTGCCCTGCCTACTTGTGATCTCTCTTTCTCTGTTAAATAAATAAAATCTTAAAAAGAAAATAACATGAAGTTAATATCTGTCTCGTAGGATATTGTGAAGATTAATTAGTTACATCAAGGACTTAGGACGATATCCAGTATATAACAGATTGTCAATAAATAGCTATTAGTACAGAACATTCCCATTTAAATGTCCTATGGATACCTTAAACTCAGGTCATTTAAGCTGAACTGATCATCTTTTACCCCATTTTAAACTGTTCCTTTTCTTGTCTCCCCTTTTTCTTTCTTTCTCTCTTTTTTTGGAAATATTTTACTTATTCATTCAAGAGAGACAGAAACAGAGAGAGGCAGAGGGAGAAGCAGGCTCCCTGTAGAGCAGGGAGCCCAATGTGGGACTCAATCCCAGGACCCTGGGGATCACAGCCTGAGCTGAAGGCAGACTCTTTTTTCTTTCTTTCTTTTTTTTTTTAAGAGTTTATTTATTTACTTGAGTGAGAGGAAGAGAGTGAAAGCATGAGCAGATGAGAAGCAGTGGGAGACGCAGACTCCCTACAGAGCAGGGACCCCCAACGTGGGGCTTGATCCTGGGACTCCGGGATCATGACCTGAGCTGAAGGCAAACGCTTAACCACCTGAGCCACCCAGGTGCCCCTGTCTCCCCTATTTCTGCTAATGACATACTCTGGCCCTCCAAGTGGGAAACCCCGGTTTCATGTCTGATCATGCCCTACTCCAACAACTGCCGAATGCAGTGCACCTACTTCGAATGCACTGCACCTACTTCGGCAATTTTTCTCGGGCTCACTGACCCCACCCTAGTCCGAGCCTTCACTACCAGGGAGTCTGAACTACTCCCATAGTCTTCTGAATGATCTCCCTATTTGGGGGCTCTCCAAATTTATCCTATACACTGCTGGTAATTTAATTTTCCTAATACCTGGATGACACAGAAAAATGTTCATGATATATTAGACTTAAAACACAGGCTACAGGGGCCTCAGGGTGGCTCAGTCAGTTAAGCATCTGCCCATGGCTCAGGTCATGATCCCAGGGTCCTGGAATGAAGCCCTGCATTAGGCTCTCTGCTCAGCAGGGAATCTGCTTCTCCCTCTGCCCTTCCCCCCTGCCCATGCTTGCTCACCCTCTCTTGCTTGCTCACGCTCTAATAAATAAAATCTTTAAAAAACACGGATTACAAAATGGTATACATTGCATAATACTAGTATTACAAACTATACAAATATGTAAAGAAGACATATCCTCCCTTTCCATCTGCACAGCATACAAAAACATAAAGGAGGGGGAGGAACCTCCTTTGGAGTACATCAAATGATATATTCCAAAACGGTAATAGTAGTTATGTTTGGATACAACGATTAAGGGCAATTTCTTTCTTATTTTTTTTTTTAAAGATTATTCATTTATCAGAGATCACAAGCAGGCAGAGAGGCAATTTATTTCTTATTTTGTACTTTTTTCCTGTTTTCTATATTTCCACAATGAACATGCCTTATTTTATGTAACAGAAAAACAACAGTATACAATACATCCTTCTGTGACTCCCTCACCGCTTACATTAAAAAGTTCCAAATCTTTTGTTATGCAAAGATTCAGCTTGCTTTAAGCACCACATCTTTCTTATACCTCATGATTTAGCTAAACTAACCAGTCACTGCAGTGCACGTCAGCCTGTGCTTTCCCTCGCTCTCCTCTTATCCTATTTCCTAATATTCCATTTCCATTACCACCTGTTCAAATCTACCCAATTCTTCAGGCTCAGCTCAAATATCTCTAATAGGATCATGTATAAATGGGAAAGTATGTCTTTCTGATTCTCAAATCATTCACTCAATTGAAAGTCCTGCTCCTCCAGTTACTGACTCTGAGTAAGTTAACTAAAGTGTCTGAAATGCAAATATCCTTATCTATAAAGGGAGGACAATATAACCTACTCCAAATAGCAGTAATTAAGTAACAGATCAAAAAACAAGTAAAGTACCTATACAGCGTGTTACTTCCTTCCATCTTGTTTATCAGGGACATATGTAGCTCACATTTATAGGAGTGATAAATTACACACACACACACATTTTTTTTAAGTCATCTCTAGGCCCAACATGGGGCTTGAACTCACCACCCTAAGATCAAGAATCACATGCACTACCTACTGAGCTAGGCAGACACCCCAATAAATCTTTTATCTTTTACACAGTGTTCTCTCTGGAACACAAAGGCCAGAGAATGTTAAGCAAAACAGCCTCAGAACTCAATTATCACAACTGCTCAGTTTCTTTTGAGGGCTTCTCTTTCTCCATAACCCCTTAAATATTGGTTCCACACCTTCTTCTTTTTCCACTTTCTGTACAAAGCCTAGATGATTTTGTCCATAACCATGACTTTGTCTACCATCCATAAGCTTAAAATTCTCTAATCTGTATCTCAGACTCAGATTTTTTTTTTTAAGATTTTATTTATTTATTTGACAGTTAGAGATCACAACTAGGCAGAGAGGCAGGCAGAGAGAGAGGAAGGGAAGCAGGCTTTCTGCTGAGCAGAGAGCCTGATTCGGGGCTCAATCCCAGGACCCTGGGATCATGACCTGAGCCGAAGGCAGAGGCTTTAACCCACTGAGCCACCCAGGCGCACCTGGACTCAGATTTCTGTAACTCAAGATTTATATGTCAGACTGGCTACTAAAATGTCTCTACTTGAATGTCCTACAAGAAACCCAAACCCAAAACCCCAAAATAAACTTATTCCCCACCCCAACATTTCCTATCTTCCTACATTCCCTATGACAGCAGCATCTATCAGAGACAGAAAACTGAGAAACATCCTAGATTCCTATCCCTTTTTCTTCGCACTGAAGGCTTGCATTCCATCCTATATTTTAAGTCTGTCTACCTGTACCCTAAACACGCCAGGCAGGTTCATGCCTCTGATTTTAAGTATATGAGTCCCTCTACCCAGGAAATTCTCTACTTCCTTCTTTGCCTGACTAACTTCTCTCATCCTTTAGAATTAAATCGAAGGATTATCTCTTCCAGAAAAACAAACATACTCTATTCCAGTCACTGTGCAAAAACACTTTGCATGCATTTCTTGTCTAATAATCCAAACAGTGATGAGGTATGCACCATTGTATTTTTACAGGAGGGCAAGGTGAGAGAAGTAAGTCATGGAAGGTCATCTACACATAACAAATAGTAGATATCTGATTCAGACACAGATCTGCCAAACCTCAGTGCACTTTTTTTTTTTTTTAAAGATTTTATTTATTTATTAGTTAGAGAGAGAGAGAGCACAGGCAGACAGAGAGGCGGGCAGAGGCAGAGGGAGAAGCAGGCTCCCCGTTGAGCAAGGAGCCCGATGTGGGACTCGATCCCGGGACGCTGGGATCATGACCTGAGCCAAAGGCAGCTGCTTAACCAACTGAGCCACCCAGGCGTCCCCTCAGTGCACTTCTTACGCTCTTAGTCACCCCACCATACCACAGCTCCCCTTTCCCATCCATTCCTCAAATCCCATTACCTCCTGCTTAGTTGGAGGGTCCCTTTTCTAGCTGGCATAAAGAGGGGTGTGTGCAGAATATTGTAAATCTCTGCTGTTTGGTTTCTCTTTTCTCAAATGAGTCTGTGAGCGATCCTGAAAACAAGGTCTACTTCATGTATGTGTTTCCCTGTACCAAGCAGAGGACCTAGCACACGGTAGAGCCTCAGAAAATACTAGGTTCCTTCTCCCTTCCCTTCTTTACCACAGCTCCCCACCCCGGAGGCCAGAAACTATCCTTCCACTCCTCCACAAAATCCCACAGCACTTTATACACTCATCCTCTGCCCCATGTTAGCATTTTGTACGTCTTATTTTACCATGAGCTCCTTGACTGCATGTGGCAATCTGGAAATCTTTATGCAGATGGCTTTGCCTGTAGTAACTGCTCAACAAATAACTGGTAAGTGAACCTGTGATTAAAAGAGCCGTTCTGTGTTCCTTTCTATCAGGTAGATGTCTTCCCACTTCTATTCAAGGCTAGCCCCACCATTGGCAAACCATGGCTCCCACGCCACAAAAGGCTTTCTGAGTTATGTATCAAACGTCTTCCACGCTAGACACTGGGGGAAATGCAAACTCGGGTTAGAAAGGAGTTTCTGGTCGCTAAAGAAATTCAATCTAATAATGACTTGCGAGCCAAAATAGTATGGAACACTGTTCAAGTATGTGAGTCACGTGGCTCTGCAGAGTGAGGGCGACTGTCAACATGGTTTCAGGGTCACGTAACACCACACAACCAGCCCGTTGCCGAGTCCCCCGGGATTCGTTACGAGCTGCCTGGCCCAGCCTATCCGGTTTGAGGGTGCGGAGAAGTGGGGAAAGCGACGACCTATCTCCCCTCCCAACTGTGCATCCTCCCACACCCCGCATCTCCGGGCTCTGGGCCTCCTGCCCGCTCACCCAACACCCCAAGGGAGGCGTGGCCTTCACCTACCAACCCTCCGGCTCTCTCCCGGGGGGCTCGGCCAGCTTCTCCAAGGACCCTCCCCTCTCTAGGCGGCCTCGCAAACGTGCGACCGGGGTGAGGCCTGCACCAGCCACAGGCTCCCCCCTCTCCTCGCATCGACTCCGGAGCCGGCTTGGTTGTCCTCCTTCGCGTTCTCCGCTCCTCACCTGCTCTGCCGACACCGACCCTTTCCCCGCGCCGCTACCGCTGCTCTTGCCGGTGCGACCGCTGTTCTCCGCCATCTTCGCCGCCTGCTGCGCTTCCGGCGTGCGCAGCCCCGCCCCGCCGTGCGTCACATCCGGCCTGGGAGTTACCGCCCACTCGCCCGGGTACCTCTGCTTGCAGGCTGCCGTTCCGTTCGGATCCTGCGGATGGTTCTGGCCGAATCTTCATGTAGGACCTACTACCTATCGCGCCGGCCGCGGTGAATTCCGCCTGCAGTGCCTTAACTTGCGCAACAGAGACACTGCCCCTGGGAGAGGCGGAAAGGACGGGTTAACTGGAGCGTGGGGACGCGGGTTGGGATCTGCGTGGGTGCCAGTGCCCTCTGCCCTGCTCGGGTGGCGGGGAACCGGGGAAGGTGAACTTCCGCTCCGAGATTGCGGGGTCGGGGGTGGAATATGCCTTGAGCAGTAAAGCTCTGCAGGTGCACAGTCGAGGAGAGACTCTGGGAAAAACGCAAGGAAGTTTCTTGGAGACTTTTGAACCGCGGATGCGTTCCGCTGGGGAGCAGGGCTTCCGATTAGTATAGATCCCTGGAGGCCGAAGTATTCAGGTGCCGAGCAAAGCCCTTTCCCCCATCTTCCCACTTTATGGTCTCTTCCTGTAGCCCATAATTACTCACACTAAAGAGTGTTTTGAAGACTTGGGGGGTTTTACTGGGAGGGCCCTGATTCAGCCTCACAGTATGAAGAGAGAAGTCAGAGAATCCTAGAAATACACTGCTTAAGGGAGCGGTTGGTGTCCTGATTTCTCACCTTCCTCAGGCTGGGCTTCATCGCCAGGCCTCCTCACCAGCTGCTGTCCCTTCTTCTGTGTCCTGGACTCCGGATACCTCGACTCTCAGTACTTTGTGCACAGCCCAGGTAACATGTTTTGCTCTGTCCTCAGTGCCTGTCACTTAGTAGATGCTCAAGAAATGTTTGTTAAATAAATAGAGGGTGGGAAACATAGGGGTACCAGCCATTCACAGAACATTACATCAGTGGGTTCCCTGAGGAGGAGAAATCAAAGGGCCCTGTAACCCTCCTGCAACCCTATTTTGGGACCCTTACTATTAAGCTTGCATTTCCCCATTCTGGGAAATCTGAGTCCTGCCTGTGCCACCTCACAGGCCCAGAGCCATGGCTATGTCCTCCTCTTCCTGGGAACTGCCACTGGTGGCTGTGTGCCAGGTAAGATCAACACCGGACAAGCAGGAGAACCTCAAGACATGCGCTGAGCTTGTTCGAGAGGCCGCGAGACTGGGTGCTTGCCTTGCCTTCCTGCCTGAGGCATTTGACTTCATTGCAAGAGACCCCACAGAGACACTACGCCTGTCTGAACCACTGGGTGGGAACCTTTTGGGAGAATATACCCAGCTTGCCAGGTATCGGGGAAAGGGGGAGGGAAAGGTAGTTTCTCTGTTGGGCAGTGTCCCCAAATTGCCAGACAGGAGGGTAGAACATGGAGAAGAGTTGTCAGTGTTGCCTCCTCCCCCTTGCCTTCCTAACCCCCAGGGAATGTGGACTCTGGCTGTCCTTGGGTGGTTTCCATGAGCGAGGCCAAGACTGGGAGCAGACTCAGAAAATCTACAATTGTCATGTGCTTCTGAACGACAAGGGTGAGACTTTATAACTCTTTAGCCACCTCTTTCCCGGCTCTTCTAGCTAAACTAACATTCTGCAGAATTGTTTCTCACCTCAGCTTGTTTTCCTTGGTCAAGAGTTTTAGGAGTGTTTGTGCTTCTGATCCTAGCTTACGAGCTAGCTCCCTAGTAGGAGAGCAACTAAGATGGGCTTCTAGAACACCAGCACTGAGTATTCCTTCTCCCTCTTCCTCCAGGGTCAGTGGTGGCCACTTACAGAAAGACCCATCTGTGTGATGTGGAGATTCCGGGACAGGGGCCTATGCATGAGAGCGACTCTACCATTCCTGGGCCCAGTCTTGAGTCTCCTGTCAGTACACCAGCAGGCAAGGTGGGAGCTGTGAAAGGATGAGGCGGGGAAGAGGAAAATAGACCTACTTTGAAGTAATAGAGGATGGCATGCCCTAAGGAGTGGGGTCGGTGGTGGGTATGCCTAGATGCTCTGACAAATGGGACAGGGGCATTAGGCTGTTTTTCATTCCAGATTGGTCTAGCTATCTGCTATGACATGCGGTTTCCGGAACTCTCTCTAGCACTGGCTCAGGCTGGAGCAGAAATACTTACCTACCCTTCAGCTTTTGGATCTGTTACAGGCCCAGCCCACTGGGAGGTAAAAGGACCCCTCTTCAAAACATAAGGGCCTTCAGGGCGCCTGGAGGGTACAGTTGGTTGTACATTCGAGTCTTGGTTTCAGCTCAGGTTATGATCTGGGGGTTGTGGGATCAAGCACTTCGTCAGGCTCTGCACGCAGTGCGGAGTCTGCTTGGGATTCTCTCTCCCTCTGCCCCTCCTACTTGTGCTCTCTCCCTCTCTCACAAATAAACAAACCAATCTTTAAAAACAAAACAAACAAAAAACCACACACGCACAAACATACAGGCTGCCTTTGAACTTCATTCTCCTCCCTTCGCCCTACCAGCTGAGGGGTTTTCTTCCCCTCTCCACCTAGTGGTAAAATTCATTCCCTAGATTGTTGCCTCTCATTATGTTGAAGAATAATTAACATAGTTAATCATTCCCAGGCAATTATCAGAATGGTCACAATGAGTAGACTGGCCTGTAATGTTCACCACCTATCAATTTCCCACTAGGTGCTGCCTACCTAAGTGAACACACATCTCCTCACCCCCAGGTATTGCTGCGGGCCCGTGCCATTGAAACCCAGTGCTACGTGGTAGCAGCAGCACAGTGTGGACGCCACCACGAGAAGAGAGCAAGCTACGGCCACAGCATGGTGGTGGATCCCTGGGGAACGGTGGTGGCCCGCTGCCCTGAAGGACCAGGCCTCTGCCTTGCCCGGATTGACCTCCGTTACCTGCGGCAGTTGCGCCAACACCTGCCTGTGTTCCAGCACCGCAGGCCTGACCTCTATGGCAGTCTGGGCCACCCGCTCTCTTAAGACTGACTTCTGGGAGTTGAGACTCCCGCGTGAGCTGGTGTGGCTGTGACTTGAAGGCAGGACCCAGGCGTGGCTCCCCTCACCTGGAGAACCTTGCCTCTCCCCACAGAACACAGGCTCGGCTTCTTGGGAAAGAAGAAACTCACCTGAGCTCAGATTTCAGTTTCAGAAAGGTGGAATTTTATATAGTCATTGTTTATTTCATGAAAACTGAGGTTCTGCTGAGGGCTGAGCAGCACTGGCATTGAAAAAAATAGAATCATCATAAAGTCTGTGTCCCGACATCTCCTTTGGGAGTTCAAGGGGGAGGTGGTGGTGCACCGGTGGGACCAGGCTCCAGCGCTAGGCCTCCTGGCTCACTCGCCATGCCTCCCTACTGAAATAAAAGTGCAACACTCAGTGCATGTCCCAGCCCCGTGCTCTGAAGCTTGGGGGTGGGGGCGGGCTAGAGAATGCGGAGGGAAAGAGAAGACAGGAGGTGATACTCAAGCCTTCGCTTGCACCTGTGATGCCCTTTGCCCCAGCCAGAAGAAAGCCAAGGGGAAAGGGCTGCAGGCTACATGATTTATTTTCACTTGAACATGGAAGGGAAGTCTCACACTCCCCCTTCCCCTTCTCAGGGGGAGTGTATTTTAGTCAGTACCCCCTTCTCCGTCCACCCTGTCGGGAGGGGCAACTCGGCTGACCCGGTCCTCTGACCCAGTCCTCCCCTGAAGAGGGTTTGGCAAAGGGGACAAAGGACAGAGCCGCGCCAGGCAGAGGTCTGAAGCCCCGGAACGGAGGGAACGGGGCAGAGAGGAGCAGCACCAGAGGCCAGGAGAGCGCGGAAAGGGCCACAGCTTCTTTGTTTTTTAAAAATTCTGTAATTTGGGAGAGGGTGGTGATTCATTTCCAAAATACACTTCAGAGTCCCACCTTCCACACAGCTCCCTTACTCACAGCCCTTTGGTTTTTCAGACAAAATTGAAGAGCCCTCATAAAGCCAGGAGTACGGGTAACCCCGCACGCACCCAAAAGCGGTGTTCACTTCATCCCTCACAGAGACTACGCTCCGTAGCCTTTGCTTCTCCCTCTACGTCTGTCTTACGGCTCAGTGGCAAGGTGGCTGTAGAGACACACATTAGGAGGGTACGTGGAAAAGGGAAACAAAGGGGAGGCCCAGGCATGTGGGTGCAGGGAGGGGTGGGGAACACCACTTCCATTTTGTCTCTTCCTTAAAAAAAAAAAAAAAAGGCAGGGGTGTGATTGGTCGGAAGGGCCGAGAACAAACCCCAGAACAGTATGTAAGCCCCAGTGGCGGTGGTGGGACTAGTCCCCCGAGCGGTGGGAGGGGGAAGGTCAGGGCAGTGCCTGCAGCATCAAGTTCCTCAGGAGCTTCTGCCGGCCCAGCTCGTAGTCCTCCTCGTCCACGTTCACCAGCAGCTTGATGGCTTCGTGGCCCACAGCCTGCTTGAGGGAGTCTGTGATAAAGACGCCTTTAAGCGCCTCTAGTAGCGAGCCATTGATGTAGTCGCGCCAGAATGCGTCGAGGTAGGTGAGCTCGGAGAATTTGATGTCACAGATGATGGAGCCCAGGTCCCGAGACTTGAGGATGGTGTTGGCCTGGTTAAAGCGCTCAAACTGGCGCTCCAGTGGGTCC
Source organism: Taxidea taxus jeffersonii (assembly GCA_003697995.1). NCBI lineage: Eukaryota > Metazoa > Chordata > Mammalia > Carnivora > Mustelidae > Taxidea > Taxidea taxus. Next base: position 39,221 of record RCUC01146403.1, on the reverse strand, counting down.
TGCTTGTTAGAGAACACGTTGCCCTGCAGAGCGGTCTCGTGCTGGCAGTACTCGGCCCGGACCCGCAGTCTGATGTCTGGGGGGAAAAGAAGACACGCACACGGGGTTGCAGTGAGGTGGTGCGGACAACCCACGCGCCAAAGGGGGAAATGAACAGCTGGGCGGGGAAGCTGGGTGCCTCACTGCTAGCTTCTCTGCCTCTCCCCCGGACGACTTCTCTACATACCCCTGAAATCCTTGCCTCAACACCAAGAGTCTCCCTCAAACGGGCCAAGCTCGGGGCAGATTATGGCCACTGCTCACTAGCAGCACCTTACTTCTGGGAGATCTCCTCCTAACAGGCACCCGAGTTCCTTCTAGTACTCGGTCATGCCTGCTTCACCCGACAGTAAGGATGTCGTCATGGCGTCCCTCTGCTGTAGTATTAACTAGAGGGAGCCCAAAGGTATTCTGCCACAGAGACAGAGAAGTTCTCTCCCCAGAGACTAAACTATTCAATCCCAGCAAGTCATTCAACCGTTGGACCCAAGCCTTACACTGCCCGGTATCTCAGCAGTTCCGGCCCCCCCTGAGGTCCACTCCGCCTCTAGAACCCTCCATCGTCCTCACCACACGTCTGCTTTTCCTTGGGGTCTGGTGTTACTGACTTCCGGCGTTTTCGTTGGCTCCCAAGGGCGGCTCTCCCTCGAGCTGGCCGCTTGCTACACATCTGAGGGCCCGAAGTGGGGCAGCACACCACAGGATAGTGGGGAGGCACTGACCAGGGGGTAAAAAGGGAAAAAACACAGTATGGTAAAAGCAGAAATGTAAACCCTTCCCTTGGAATGTGAAAGGAATCATTCAGACTTAGCACTAAAAGCTGTATCAGTAAAGTGACCAGAAAAGAGGACAAAAATGTGGGGACAGTTACAGCACCCAGGTGAAGCATTTGCACCTCACCTTATTTTTATGGGGCTAAATATTGGTGGAGGGGAGGGGAGCAGTGAGAGAGACACAGTATCTTTTCATTCAGGCTAGCAAAGCTGGAAAAAGGGGTTTAGTGTTTTTTCTTTTTATCTATTTATTTGAGAAAAAGAGTGTCTGTGTGCAGGGAGGAGGGGCAAGAGGGAGAGCTAGGAGAAGAGAGAAAATCTCCAGCAGTCTCCCCATAGAGCAAGAAGCCCAGTGTGCGTGGAGCTCGATCCCACAATCCCGAGACCATGACCCGAGCCGAAACCAAGAGTCGGACGTTCAACTGACCGTGCCACCCAGGCGCACCCCCTTTTCTTTAAAGTAAACCCTATACCCAACACGGGGCTTCAACTCATGACCCCAAGATCGAGAGTCGTGGGCTCTACTGAGTGGGCCAGGAGCCCTGGTGTCTTCTTTCTTGATGATGAACATTAGGAGAGTTACTATCTTCTTACCTGTTTTGGGGGGTTGTGGAGGCCTCGGTTCTGGATCGCTGAGGGCTCTGGGGGTCACATAGCGAATGGATGTCTCCTCCAGATACTTGTCTACAAGATCGGGGCACACTATAGGAGGGGAGGGAGTCATTCAGGAAAAGATCCAGCCCTCCCTTCTAACTCGTCTCCTCTCTTGTCCCAGGGAGCCCCCAGGGTCAATACCCTGTCCCGCCTGGACTCCCAGGCCACGCAGCCCCGGCCTCCTCCAAGCCCGCCTGGCCCCCGGGGTCTGCTCACCGGCCCGCCTCCGCTTGAGGGTGACGTAGGGCAGCAGGTCGTGGCGCGTGATGATACGCAGCAGCTGCAGCACCTGGCGAAAGTTACTCTCGTCACAGCGGCCCTGGCGCTCCAACGCCAGTAAGAAGTCACGTCCGTCGCGGATGAGGCCCCGCTCGTGGTCATCAATGACATCAACGAAGAGGAAAGAAAGGACGCGCACATCTCTGTGTGTCAGGTGGGTGCCCACGATGTCGAACATGCGGTGCAGGCTGTACAGCCCATGCTCCTGCTCGCCGCGCTCTTCCGGCCACACCTGGCTCGCCCGCCGCTTCAGGCCCGCCATGCTGGGGGCTCAGGCGCGCGAGGCTTTCCAGAATCCCTGCGCGTCGGCTGCGATCCCCACCGTACTGCAAGCACAAGGAGAGAACCTGTGAACTACGTGAGGGCCAGAACTGGTCTCATTCACTCGTCTATCCCCAGCGCCTGACACAGGGCCTGGCACAGGGTGATGCTCCATAAGTATTCGTTGAAAATTAAAGCCTGGAGCTCTCCCATCCAACAGAGGTTGTCTAAGTCCTAAGTCACCTTCCCTAAGAGAGAACATTCTCTGCAGTTTCCATGCAGCATATTCAGCAGGAGTTGCTATTAGATGTTCCCCCAATTATTCTCCTGTGCCCCAAATACTCCTTTCAGTCCCTTGTGCTCTCCCCCCCAAGCAACTCACCTCTTACATGTAGGCAAAACTGAAAAGAAGTAGACAGTTCAATCTAAACTAACATGGAGGCTGTGGCAGATGAACTTACAGAATGACCGGAGGGAAATGGACAGTCTTTAGGGTGAGAACTAGTTTCAGTTCTGCCTGTGTCATTAGCAAGCCGTGGAGCCGGGAGACCTTACGTGAGTCACTGCCGCCCCCCCACACCAAAACACGAATGAAAGAAGCTACTCTCCAGACTTGTCAAGGATCCAATTAGAAAATACATATGAAATCGCTGTGCCAACAGAAAGAGGTTTCACAGAGACAAGCATCCTTGACCTCTGCAGCCCAGACTCATCCCCCACAATCCCATCCTCATTTTTCCTACAATCCAATCAAGTTCAGAAGCATGACTGCACAGGAGGTTAACCAGTAATATTCACCCAAACTCATGGATTCAAATCAACAAACATTAATAAGCTCAAAGCTCCCGCAAGAGCTCTTCTAATTCTCCTGTCAGGTGTACCCCCTTGATGTCCACACACCACGTGGATATACCCCCGACTAACCTTCCCTCCTCGTTGGCATCTGCCCATCCCCTCACAATGACTGACAGCAGCCTGACATTCGTTCTATAATTTTTTTTTAAGATTTTATTTATTTGACAGAGAGAGAGATTACAAGTAGACAGAGAGGCAGGTTTAAAGAGAGCAGGGGAAGCAGGCTCCCTGCTGAGCAGGGAGCCCGATGCAGGGCTCGATCCCAGGACCCTGAGATCATGACCTGAGCAAAGGCAGAGGCTCAACCCACTCAGCCACCCAGGCGCCCCATCGTTTGGTATTTGATTCACAAAGTTCCACCATCAACCTAGGTAATGTCAATGACCAGCCTGTAACCAAGCCTCAAGTCCAGAGGCTTCCGTGTCCACACTAGTCAGGTATGCGTGCTGCTCCACCAGACCATGCCACACAATGCCACTCCACCCCTGGCCACAGCTCCAGTCACTCGATTCATCCTAAGCTCCTGTTGAAGCCACTTCTGAATATGTCTTAAATCCCCTCACCTTTCCACAGCCACTGCCCTGGTTCAGGTCCTAATAATCTCTCTCCAGGACTATGGTTAACACTCTCTTCAGGGGCTCTCCTTACCAAAGGTCTTAACCCACCTAAATCTATTCCCCACATCCAGCTGAATTAGCTATCTAAAACGCACAACTGAGGGGCACCTGGGTGGCACAGTCGGTTAAGCATCCGACTCTTGCTTTCTGCTCAGGTCATGATCGCAGGGTCCTGGGACAGTGCCCCACATCAGGCTCCATGCTCAACAAAGGGTCTGCCTGAGATTCTCTCTCTCTTTCTCTCTCTCCCTCTATCCCTCCTGCTCATGCTCACTCTCTAAAATAAATAAATCTGTAGAAAAATAAAATGCACAACTGACCACATCACTTTTCTGCTTAAGACCTAGCTACAGCATCCTCCTTACCTATAAGAACACTGGTAAACTCCTTACACAGCACACGAAACCTCTGAGATCAGGCCCTGCCTACCCCTCCAACCTCATAACCCACTTTTCATTCTCCCCCATTACGAGTTTGTTTATAGCTTAAATACAGCATGCGGTTCATTTCTCTGTCCCTTTCTTCAGCCTGTTCCTTTTGCTGGAGTGCCCCTCTCCCTCCACTGTCCCATATATGCCCCACACCACCCTTTTGCAGATGGCTAACTCCTACTCATCCTTTAAAAGTCAGCTGACACCATCTTCAAATTCAGTCTCCACACCTCCATGCCAGGCTAAGTAGTCCTCTTCTGAGCTCCTATGGAACGTCGTGCGTATTCCCCTTAAACCCCTTATCAAAGTACACTAAACTACCCGTGTATTCATTATCCTAGTAGACCTTAAACAACTCATGCAGATGCACTAAGTCATACTCATCTTTACATCCCCAATGCCTAGCAACGGCTGGAGACTGGCACATAGTACTCACGACCTCCTGAACTGAACTTAGTCTCCAGGACCTCATCGCAAGCAATACCAATTAAGAAACTCCTACAAGTCCAAGAGAGGACTTTGTTAGAAACCGATACACACAACCTCGTTACCTGCATACACTCCAGTCAGCTGCAGCCTCCCCCACACTGTGCAGAACTACCCATGCCCCAGCACCTTCCTCAGCAACAGGACAGGCTGCCCTATTTTATACACCAAGAAACTGAGGCTAGGTTAAGAAAGAGAATAAAAACGATAAGCTGCTTCAGAAGAGTCAAGCTGATGGGCTCTGAAAACTAAAGAGCATGTAGGATTTGGTCCTCTCTTCCTCAATAATCCTAAAAGGGAAGCAGAGACTCCTTCCCTTAAGAAAAGGGGAGGACCACCCCAGGTCACTTAGCCCTGTATCATGGGTTCTGATATGTGGACAAGAAAAATAGCTCGTATCTGCTCATGAGAACCCAGATGCCCCCCCTCCCCCCCCCCCGCCCCAAGCACGGGAAACAGCTGGGAAAACAGCTACTCTACTATGGGCTGGTTTCTCTGCCTCTTCCTCTTGTTTCACCTGTTGTAGTTTCTGGTACAAACAGGGACTGGGTGGGGAACTGAAGGAAAGTAACTCCTTGCTCATAGCAGGCAACATGAGAAAACTGAGCCTCCCTAGACCTCTCCCTGTTCCCCATCCCACCTGTTCCTTTTGGCCAGCTGCTGGCAGCAAGGAGCCCAGAAAAAGCAGATGGGAAGGTTTCACATTCGATCAATCCAAAGAGCAGGTGGCTATAGAGCTCCCGAATTCAAAGGGTCCCGACTATAAACCCCCAGAAGGGAAGGAATATTGTCCCCACATACCTTCCCCCTGGAAAATGAGGCCAAATATAGGAAAGCGCTATGGACCTAATTATGTATCAATGGATGCAATTCTAACAGGCCTCTGTCCTCTGAGGGTTAACTCTCTAAATTTGAGGGAAAAAAACAGCCACCTTTAAGTCCTAGATCCCAGGCTGGATCCCTCAAAGTGCCAGGAAATATCAGAGCTTCTAGGTCAATGGTTCTCAACCAGGGAGGATTCTGCCCGCCCCCGCCACCACCAGGGGACGTGCAGCAATGTTGGGAGACATTTTAGACCATGATGACTGGAGGGGGCAAGGGACCGCGCTACTGGCCTGCGCCAAACAGAGGCTGTGGATGCTTTTAAACATCTTATAATGCACAGGACAGCCCCCACGACACAGAATTATCAAGCCCAAAATGTTGATAATGAGGGATGCCTAGGTGGCTCAGTCGGTAAACTGTCTGCCTTCGGCTTGAGGCATGATCCGGGGGTCCTGGGATCAAGCCCTGTGTCGTGGCAGGCTCCCTACTCGATGCGGGGTCTGCTTCTTCTTCTCCCTCTGCCCCACCCCCTCTCATGTTTACATTCGCACACATGCACATGCGTTGTCTCTCAAATAAACAAAATCTTAAAAAAAAAAAAATGCTGATGCTGAGAAACCCTACTGTAGATGGACCATGATGAAGGGTCAAAAGAAGAGACAGCACGTCACTTTCCACCCTAGATCTAGAGAGGGAAGGCACTGGGTCCTTCCAACCCAAACCCATCCAACAATATTCCAGAAGAAAAGAAAAGCCAGTCAGACACAGACTTATTTAACTCCAAGTTCAACGGGCACTAAGGAGTTCCATCCCACTCCAACCCTGGCTTCTCTATCACCTGCTGTTGCCATTCAGGTGAGCAGCAAGTGGTGAGGCTATACTCTCTTCTGCCCCATCCCAGGAGGTCGAATGTGACCTAGTTCAAGCTGGACCTCTGTGAAGATAAGAGAAATGCCATCCTAAGCAAGACAAACAAAAAGGATCCAGCACTTAACCCTCACAGCCATCTTTAAAGTCCTGAAACTAGACCAGCTGCAGACCCTTCCTTGTTCAACCGCTGATCAGACATTCTGCTTACTCAATGAAGCAAAATGTAGAAGTGTAAGTTTCCCAAGGCCATGTCCTTGAAAGAAATGTCAGGAAGCTGACATGCAGGCTAATAGGCAGCCCCCCCACCCCAGTTACTTATCATCTAGGATGGTGAGTTCACTCATTTGGCAATCCAGATGGGGTTCCAAGAATCTATCTAACTTCAGCATTAAAAGAACATGGCCAACTTCCTCTTCAACCAAAATATACTCAGCTTTTTGTGGCAGTGAAGCTTGGGAACACAGCTTAAAATATACAGAGATCCTAGATGAAAGCTAGCAGAGTAGTAAGAAGAACGTACCCCCTGCAAATAGATTAAAAAGAACTCCTAAGTCCTGGTGTCTGAAATATTGCCAGATATCAAGAGACAAACAAAATACTCCAGTCAAGGAGTCCTGATCCCGCTGGCTGGTTTGGGTCCGTTTGAGAACCTACTATGATTCCCCCCCGTTACAGTTTCCCAATTTTATTACTATTATTATTATTATTATCCCCAAGAATAATGTTTTATTCACAGGAATTGCTGCATTTCCTGGAGTTGTAGCTTTTTGTTTGTTTTCTTTAGGGAGGTCCAAACCAGCCAAGTGCCAACAGTCTCTATGTATCTACAGAGCAGCCTATCAGGTTTCCGCTTCCAAGCAGTCTAGTCTCATCCCAACCAGGAATGACATCTGTGGCTTTTGAGGTACTTGATTCTCTCGGAAGCCTGTAGAGGACAGTCAGGAAGAAATACAGAAAGAGGAGTGCCTGGGTGGCTCAGTCACTTAAGCATCGGCCTTGGGCTCAGGTGATGATCTTGGAGTCCTGGGATCGAGCCCCACATTGTGCTCTCTGCTTGCTGGGAACCTGCTTCTCCCTTTCCTCCCTGCTCGTGCTTTCTCTCATTGCCTCTCTAAAAAAATAAATAAAATCTTAAAAAAAAATACAAAAAGAATGATCTCTTGAAATGAAGACAAAACTATTTTATCGCAACAGAGATGACATCTATATTTTCACAGAACCAGAAGTATCTGAGTCTCTCTCTGAAGCCCTTAGGGAGGAAAGTCATGTGGAAGAAGTAAAAAAGAGTGATGTCTTAAAACTTGGAATGAAAACATGGAAAAGCTTCAAGATGACTGAGAGAAAGTCAGAGCTTTCTTGCTGGTGGGACAGCGACAATGTAACCAAATATCTGGAAGTCAGAATTACATAGTATGTGGGGCGCCTGGGTGGCTCAGTCAGTTAAGCCTCTGCCGTCACCTCAGGTCACGATCCCAGGGTCCTAGGATCAAGCCCCACATCGGGCTCCCTGCTCGGCGGGGAGCCTGCTTCTCTCTCTCCCTTGGCCTGCTGCTCCCCCTGCTTGAGCTCTCTCCCTCTGCCAAAAAGTAAATAAAATCTTTAAAAAAAATTTTTTAAAGAATTACATAGTATGTTGTCAATAGGAAGATTCCAGGAACCCTGAACAACTAGAAGAAAGTTTAAGCTAGAGGAAAAGCCTTCCCGTGGAAGGTGTGCCCTCCCACCCCCTGCAATCCCCCAAGGGTAAATTAGTAGCCATTGTGTTAGAGTACAATGTTCCATATGTTAAACAATGTTTCTATCTGAGATGACCAAAAGACTAGATAATAAACCAGAGCTGGGGGCTTGCCCCCAAACACCTAACTTCTGCTTTGTTTTCCTTCCTACTAATCTCCAGTTACCCAGAAAGACAGTGACTGCAACAGATCTCATTCACTCAGCTGTGTAGGTGAAAACTCATTTTCCCCAGCATCTAACCCATTACTGGGCTCAACCCCAATACATTTCTCAGGCCATTCCCATTCATTCCCTTCCATTGTTCAAAAACAACAACAAAAAAAAGTTCCAGACTTACCTTTGCAAGAAACTTAATTTCCCAGGTCTCTTCCTAGCACAAGGTTGGAAGCCAAGCAGCAAAACAAAAACAAATGGGGGGGGGGGTCAATTTTCAAGCTTTATTTTGAAACATCAAAGGCCCAAAGAGTTACTCTTGGTTACAAGAATACACAGATACCATAAAGCCATTTTGATTAAAATGATCCACTCAGAGCTCAATGAGAGAACTCACCCCCAACCAACTCCCCAGGCTTCTCCTAACTCTCTACTAAACGATTCACAAAACAATACCAACTCCCAAGAATTTCCAGCCTCAATGGTTCACGGCAACTTGTGGGCAATTCAACAACTTGTGGGCAAATCAATTATCCACCCCCCCCACCTTCTCACCTGACTCCTCAATTCCTTAGGAGACCCACCTATTTTGTTACAATATTAACACTGACTTTCAACTTTAGGGAGAAGGGGGGCGGGGGCAGGGAAATGGTTACAGCTAAAGAAGGCACTTTCTATCACTTGCTTATCAGACTAGAACTATCCTCCAAATTCTGTCTTCCGCCCTTGTCCTTAGCACACAGTGTGGACAAAATAGCCACAGGGCTGCATCCACCCGTACATCTACATTTCACCAGGGAACATTTTCTATATGCGAATACTGACCCCTCCCTCTTAGCACTTAAACAGCAAAAGAAAGGTCTGGAAACTAAAGCATTCATTTAATTATCCAGGTTGCCTTGATGCCACCCTGTTTTCTGTTCCCTTTCTCAGACTTCCAGAGCCTCCACCCTGGCATACAGGAGTCCAACTCAGCACGGATGTTTCCCCATTCTTACACTGCTAATTGCTAGAAACTAGAAAAGTCCTTTACTCCTTCTACACTTTGGTGGCGGTGACACTGGCTTCCCCATTCCCCCTTCTTTGGGTAACCAGGAAAAACAAGGGAGCAGTAAGTCAGGAAGCCTGTGGAAAGCAAATCCAGCTGAGCCCTCATCCAACCCCAATTCTCTGAGCCATTCCCTTCTGCCCTTCCCACCCTATTAAAAGCTAAAGGCCTGGCAATTAGAATTGGTTGCAACTGATGCTGCTTAACTCTGCTCTCTCTTCCTCTGGGGCGGGGGGGGGGGGGGGGGGCGGGGAGGGAAACCCCCAACCGCTCTCACCCGTGCAGCTCCACTGTCCTATCTCCCAGCCCATTCCCCTTCCTCCCAAACTTTCCTCCTAGTCTCTCACTTTCCCCATTCCCTCGTCACACCGCCACGCTCTCCATTCCCCCAAACCTCCGTGCTCTCCTTTTCCACCCAAATTCTCCCCTAGGCCCTTCCCCCTCCCACCTCCCATGTAACACTTTCAAAACCTCCCCCAACACGTCTGAAGTCCCCTCCTCATCCCTTCCCACCTCCTCACAACACCGCTCTCAAGAGTCCAGTCCCTCCCACCACATGCCACCAGCCCCTTCCCCTTCGCACCCCCGGACGCTCCCTCCCGCGCCCACCGCCCTCAATCCGGCGGGATCGCAGCCCCACTCCCACCTCGGCCGCGCCAACACCCCCGGCCCGGCCCGGCCCTTGTTTACGCCCCTCCCCGCGCCCACTCCCCCGCCTCGCCCCTGCCCTCTCCCACAGTTGCCACCTCCCCCGCACGCCCCCTCGGCCGCTCCCCTCCCCCACCTCGCAGCGTCCCGTCACCTCCCTCTCTCGAGGTTCTCGGGCTGGACGTCGCCTCCGCCTCCCCCTCCACTTTCCTTCCCCAAGCCCTCCGCGGCCCCGCCCGGCCCCGCCCCGTCCCGCTCGCCTCCCCCTCCCCACTCCGCCGCCCCGCCGCCTCACTCTCGGCTCAGGCTCGGCGCCGCCATGTTGGATCCATCCGCGCCGCCCTCCCGTCCCGTCGCACGCCGCCGCATCCGGGCTCCAGCCGCCGCCGCCGCCGCCGCCGCCGCCGCCGCGGGCGTGGGGGAGGGGGGCCGGCCTCGTCCTGAGCAGCGCCTCCCGGAACTTGGCCGGTTAGCGGCGGCTTCGAGACCATAGTGAGGCATGAGCCGGGGTGGCCATGCTAGGTGAGGGCAGCCTGGCAGCGGCATTAACCGGGGCGTGGATAGCTTCAGTGTGGGAAGAGAGACTAGAGACTGGCCGCCATCTTGCTTTGGGGCAAGCGGGCACCGCGAGTTCTTCCTGACGGCGGCTTCAGGGCCCTAGTGAGGAGGCCGTGAGGCTTGCATTCTCGAGTGTGAGAACACTGGGGGCGCCAGAGCTGGCTGCCGTCGACTTCAAGACCCACCGAAACTCCGGGACTAGCAGCCATGACTCCTAAGGGCGGAATACTGCAAGGGTCGAACGGCCCCGTGAACTTCGGGAAAGGGTCACGATCGGCATTTGACCTTTGCCCCGAACTTCCGGTAAATCCGGACGTTCGGTCAACCTCGGTCCCGAGCCGACGGCGCTGCCCGGATGCGCCCTCGGGTTTCGTTCTTGGAGCGTTTGCCGGTTAAGCGCCCGCTTCCTGAAGGAAGGCCTGAGCCGAATCCCGGACTGGTGGGCGATGGGGCTGGGGGGCCGGGTACGTTCCGGAGCTGTCAGCGGCGTGTTGGTTAAAGGAGGTAATAAATGAGGCCCGTGAGAATGGGAGGGAGCGAGTACGCCAGGCCTTGTAAATGAGTTGATTTTCTCCCAGGGGCCGCGAGTAAGCCTTGAAGAGCCTTGGCAGAGAAGTGAACAATTGTCTTTGCATTTTTATTTTTTTTTTAAAGACTTTATTTATTTATTTGTCAGAGAGAGAGAGAGAGCGAGCACAGGCAGACACAGCGGCAGGCAGAGGCAGAGGGAGGAGCAGGCTCCCTGCCGAGCAAGGAGCCCGATGTGGGACTCGATCCCAGGACGCTGGGATCATGACCTGAGCCGAAGGCAGCCGCTTAACCAACTGAGCCACCCAGGCGTCCCTGTCTTTGCATTTTTATAAGATCGCTGGTTGCCGTGGGGAGAATGGATGGGAGGGAACGACGTTAGAGGCCAGAACAGTTTGGGAAGCTCTTCTCCAGGCGAGGGAGGGCAGTGGTCCGACCCAGAGGAGGGAGACTGCGGACGGGAAGAAACATCGGAAATGGGGAGGAGGCAGAGGCGAGTCCCCAGTGTATCGAGTTGGGCGACCGAGGAGAGGTGATGCCATTTTATGAGTTTAGGTGCAGTTTTAGTTTAGATATCCATTCCTCGGACCGTCGAATATGAGATCGTGTGGGTTAGAAGCCCAGACGTTTGAGGCGTGTGCGCGAGCGAGCGAGTGAACGGAGGTGTGGAAGCCAGGGACGTGGGTAAGACGGTCTGGAGAGGAGTGTCTGCAGCTGGAGAATGAGATGAGGGCGGAAAACAGAAAAAGGGACACTGAGAAGGGGCAGACAGAAGGGGGGAAAATAATCCAGGAGTGAAGTACCAGGGAAACCGGTCAGAGGGTTAAAGGTAACAGGTTAGGCGAGGTTCGTACTACAATGTGTCCAGTGGGTATTGCAAGAGGAAGTCGTTTGGTAATTTTGGAGAAAGTCGTTTCAGAGATACTGTGGGATAGAAATCAGAGTGAAGTAAACTGAGTTACTGGAAATGGACAATGTATAAAGAGTTTTCTGGTGGTGTTGACTGTAAAAAAAGAGGCTAGCTGTAGGGGGTAGCATGAGTCAGGATTCCACCAAAAGGGGAGGACTTTTAGATCCCTGTGGGACAGACGTATGGTACCAATGGCAGTTGAATACGCAGGTCTGAATAAGGGAGAATTAAATGGGAATTATTAAATGGAAAGAAAAGGAAGAATACGATGGCACATTTACACAGGCATTTAACAATTAACCATGGGGGCACCTCAGGGCTCAGTTGGTTAAGTGTCTGCCTTCCGTTCAGGTCATGATCCCAGAGTCCTCGGATCGCTCTCGCTCGTTTGCGCTCTCTCAAATAAACAAGATTTTTAAAAAAGTAACCATGAAGAATGGGCCTGAGAAGGATGAAGGATGAAGATTTCTACTTATTATTTTAGATGCATCTTTACTGTTTGAATTTGTTTTACTATGTACATATATTACTTTTATAGAAAGCTACTTTTTTAAAACTCCAGTGATGTATAGGCCAGAAATTCTGAATCACGAATATTTCAGTGGCACTTGAAGCCATAGATTTGGGCAAACTCCAGAGAACAGCAGAGGGCTAAGAAGAGTGCTCTGGGGGAATTCCAACATTTGTAATACGCGAAGAAGAGCCCTTGAAGAATCTTTGAAAAGGAACAGCCAATGAGAAAGAATAAAAATTGGGTGACGATACTTACAGAATCAGAGGAAGAGAGTGGCTTTTTTTTTCTTTAAGATTTTATTTATTTGAGAGAGAGGGAGGGAGAAGCAGACACCCCGCTGAGCAGGGAGCCTGATGCCAGCCTTGAGGCTCCATCCAGGCCCCTGGGATCGTGACCTGCGCTGAAGGCAGATGCTTAACCAACCAACTAAGCCACCCAGGCACCCAGGAAGAGAGTGTTTCAAGAGGATCAGACTTGTTAAAAGTGTCACATATCCCCAGAAAGGCAGCTAACAGGAAAGGTGCTTTTAGCTCCAGACCTGATTTTCCTAGAAGCTTGGTCAAATCCAGATCGTGAACCTTCCCCCCAGATAGTACATGGGATTTGAGCCCAGTGCTGTTCCACCCTTACGGATCGTGGCTGCCAGTTCCAGGCTTTCAAGAGACCTTGAAGCCAGCTCTGGCCCCACCAGCGTTGCCTCTCCTGATCCTTACTGTGGCACTGAAGCTGCTATCAAGAAAAACCGGAGGGGGGGTGGGGCGTGGAGGCACCTGGGTGGCACAGTCAGTTGAGGCCCTGCCTTTGGCTCAGGTCATGATCTCAGGTCCTGGGATTGAGTTCCACGTCGGGCTCTCTGCTCATCGAGGACCTTCTTCTCCCTCTTCCTCCCTGCTTGTGCTCTGTCTCCCAAATAAATAAATAAAATCTTTAAAAAAAAGAGAAAAACCTGTGTGAGGGTGCCCAGTGGGTAGAGCATTCAGCTTTGATCTCAAGATTGTGAGTTCAAGCCTCACATTGGGTGTAAAGGTTACTTGAAAAAATAAAATAAAAAACAAATTGTAGCTGAATTAGCTCTTTAGGAAAAAAAAAGAGGGGCACCTGGGTGGCTCAGTGGGTTAAGCCTCTGTCTTCTGCTCAGGTCATGATCTCAGTGTCCTGGGATCGAGCCCCACGTCGGGCTCTCTGTTCCGCAGGGAGCCTGCTTCCCTTTCTCTCTCTGCCTGTCTCTCTACCTACTTGTGATCTCTCTCTGTCAAATAAATAAATAAAATCTTAAAAAGAAAAAAAAAAAGGAGGGGCGCCTGGGTGGCTCAGTGGGTTAAAGCCTCTGCCTTCTGCTCAGGTCATGATCTCGGGGTCCTGGGATCAAGCCCCGCATCGGGCTCTCTGCTCGCAGGGAGCTTGCTTCCTCCCTTCTCTCTCTGCCTGCCTCTCTGCCTGCTTGTGATCTCTGTCAAATAAATAAATAAAATCTTTAAATTAAAAAAAAAAAAAAAAGAAGAAGAAAAGACAGACCTGTGTTGCAAGAACTGGTGAAGATAAGGAATTGAAAGTAGGAGTATAGGTTAGAGTTGAGAAGGTCAGGCAGTAACTAGGGAAAAAATACATGTAAATAAAAATAAATTCATTAAAAAAAAAGTAACTAGGAGTCATATAGATTTTCCTAAAACCACCCAGAATGAGAGGAAGAGCTGCCAGAGAGGTTACTGAACAAGGTGCTGATGTCAACAAGCATGGGGGCTAAAGGGTAAAAGAGCCAGTGGCATCAGCTTCAAGGAGGAATGAGTTTTTGCAAGAAAATGAACACAGTTGTCTAAAGATGAACGGCCTCTGCTTCAGAAGGTTGCTTCCATTAGACAAAGTCAGAATTTCTACCCCACTCATTGCCCCCCTGAACCCACGGGAACTCTATTCCTTTGTATGCAGCCTCCTAGAGGAAGACTCAGCAGGACCCAGACAGCTGTGATGTTACTTTACATCAGCTCCTATCCCTTCCTTGGAGCCTCAGCCAGAAATCATCCCTCCAACTTTCCAACACTGGCCCCTTCAGCTTAACCCTGATTCCCCTCCTCTTCTGCTTCTCAACCCTATTGCCATAGCTGTCTCTTCCTTCGGTGGAATCTTTAACCTAACATCTCTCAGCTACCTTTCACGTGTTCTCATTTCCACTGTGTCCTGCCTGTAGTTCTTAACTCGCTAATGCTCAGTGATCAGAAAGCATATTTTCTGAACTTGGAAAATCTCTCTCTTTGTCGTTTCTGCTTATTGTTCTGTTTTTCCCCCCAGCTACATATCAGTGCTCCAAATAACTACTGTGTCCCCACTAAGTGTTTTTTTTCCAAATCAACGATCGTACCAATTCAAGTAGTAGATGTTGTATCTTTGTTGATCTGAATGCTCTGTTAAGACTGCTTGTCCCAGTCCCGCTGTTCCCCAGCTCTGCCAAAATGAAAATCTTTGCAGAACAGACATTCCCTTAAAGAAGACTCCACCGTTAACAACCCACTGTTGTAAGTATCCTCTTGACTCTTCCAGGGCCATTCTGATTCCCGCATCCCTATCCCCTTTACTCTTGAACTTTACCCTACAGCAGCTTACCTTTCAGTTCTCTCTAGTTCTTGGGCCCCATTAACTGCAGGCTGTTTCTGTTACTCATTCTCACCCGACATTTTACTAGCTCTGAACTTCATTTCAGCTTCAAACCCAACTATAAGCCAAACTATTAAGCTAGAATTCCAGTGTCTCCTCGCTCCTGAATAGAAGAAGGCAGACCACAGTCACCGAATCCTAATGATCTAAAACTCTCCTTAACCGGCTCCCTTTTTTTGTTCCCCTGCTCTGACTTTAACCTATAAGCCTTTAGGGACGAGTTCCTTAATTGCTCTGAGCTTTTCTCATCTGTAAAAGGGCAAATGCAGCATTCACCCCATAGGTCATTGTTTTAATGGTTATATTAAATTAACATCTATGAGGTGTTCGCATACGGCCCATCCCATAGTAAGTACTCTATAAATGTTACCCAATATTTATGTGTTAAACTTTTCACCAGATTTCAGAAACTTCCGAGGTTCTTTATTAGTGCTCTCTGCTGCCCCCGTGGGGATAACTTCCGAGTCACTGGTATCCGACAGGCCCTGCCCCAAAACAGCTCTGTACACCAACCTCCCCAGCTGACTAGAGAAGCAATTCTTTGGTTGATTGTTCAAATAAAAATGCTTCTATATTCCAGCCCATTCTCTGTCTTTTTAAAAGAATGTGTCAGGGGTCGTCTGGGCGGCTAAGTCGTTAGGCGTCTGCCTTTGGCTCAGGTCATGGTCCCAGGGTCCTGGGATCGAGCCCCGAATCCTGCTCTCTGTTCAGCAGGAAGCCTGCTTCCCCCTCTCTCTCTATCTGCCTCTCTGCCTACTTGTGATCTCTCTCTGTTAGATAGATAAAATATTTAAAAACAAACAAAAACATACTGTCTATTACATTCTCCTAGCTTTGTTAATTTAGTAACACTGGTGAGGCACCTGGGTGGCATCAATCGGTTAAGCACCTGCCTTTGGCTCAGGTCATGATCCTGCGGTGCTGTGATCAAGCCCGGCACTGTGGGGGGGGGGGGGTGTCCCCTGCTCAGCAGGGGGCCTGCTTCTCCTTCCCCTCCCCATCCCCCCACCCCTGCCGCAGGCCGCTCATGCTCTGACTCATGCTCTCACAAACAAATAAAATCCTTCTTTAAAAAGATTTTTAATGTATTCATTTGAGAGAGAGAGAGCACAAGCAGGGCAGAGGGGCAGTGGGAGACGGAGAAGCAGGCTCCCCACTGAGCAGGGAGCCCGATTGGGGGCTGGATCACAGCATCCCAAGATCATGACCTGAGCTGAAGGCAGACTCTTAATTGACTGATGCCAACCAGGCGTCCCAATAAATAAAATCTTTTAAAAATTAATAAAAAAAGATTTGGAGCACTTGGGTGGTTCAGTCAGTTAGGCATCTGACTCTAGGTTTTGACTCAGGTCATGATCTTAAATTGTGGGATTGAGCCCTACAGCTGCAGCCCCCAACCCCAACTTTGCAGGCTTCCTGATCAGTGGGGAGTCTGCTTGAAAGATTCCCTCCCTCTGCTCTTCCTCCCACTCATGTTCTCTCTCTTTCTCTCTCAAAGCAAATAAATTGTATTAAAAAAATATAGGGGCACTTGGGTGGCTCAGTCGTTAAGTGTCTGCCTTCGGCTCAGGTCATGATCCCAGGGTCCTGGGATTGAGTCCTACATTGGGCTCCTTGCTCAGTGGGGAGCTGGCTTCTCCCTCTCCTGCTTCCCCTGCTTGTGTTCCCTCTCACTGTCTCACTGTCTGTGAAATAAATAAGTAAAATCTTAAAAAAAAAAAAATCCAGTAACACGGGCAAGGAAAGTCATTCAGTCATTTATTTAATAAGTGTATGATAACCATCTACTGATGTCAGATGCTCTGATAGGCATACAGGAGGGGATACACAGTGGTGAACAAAACAGACATGTCTTCATGGAGCTCACTAAGGAAGGAAAAATATTCTTTTTTTTTTTTTTAAGATTTTATTTGGCAGAGAGGCAGGCAGAGAGAGAGGAGGAAGCAGGCTCCCCTCGGAGCAGAGAGCCCGACGTGGGGCTGGATCCCAGGACCCTGAGATCATGACCCGAGTCGAAGGCAGCGGCTTAATCCACTGAGCCACCCAGGCACCCCAGGAAAAATATTCTGAATTGAGATAGGGGCTATGAAGGAAAGGAACAGAATGCTGCGACAGGAAAACGAATAATCTGGGAAGGTCTCCTGTTGAAGAGGTGACATGGAAATGGAGACCAGAGGGCCAAGACGGAGCCAGTCATCTTGTGGAGAATGGGGTGGAGTATCCCAGGCTGAGGACACCTGCAAAACATCCAAAGGCAAGAGAGATCCGACACCCTGGAAGCCTGGATGACTGTAGGCACCTGGGAACTACAGCCTTCTTTCTCATTGCTCATAAATCACTCTTTAATAACTTTTCCATAATTTTACTAAGAATCAATAATCTGTTCTTTAATTTCCAGAATTCACCATCTAGAATGTCCCTCTTTGAAAATGTGGACATTTGCCATATTGTGAGTTCTTTAGATTATATAAAGGGGACACAATTTCACTTACATAATACTTCTGATTTCTAGAATACCATGTGTCCAGGGCCTGAACTCATTTAAAAAATGCTAAGAATCCTGTTACTATTTTAGTTTATCATTAATTAACTTACAACTAACAAAGAATTTTCCTCCTCATATTTCATCATTTCTTCATGTTCCAAGCTGTAGCTATTTATATGCATTTTTATATAGCTAAAATAATAATGTAATTAGCTTTATTGCAGATGATATCTTATTTACCTAGGCAACTCATGAGAATCCACTTTAAAATTACTACAAATAATAGTAGGATTTAGTTAAGTGGGAGGAAAGTAACATGCAGAAATAAATATCCTTTACATATATAAACAGTAAGTTAAAGATGTAATTAAAGAAAAGACTCCATAGCAACAAAACAGATAAAATGCCTAGGAATAACCTTAACAAGAATGTGCAGGATCTGTCTGAATTTTAAAATGCTACCCACGTAAAAGACAACTTGAACAAATGGAAAGTAACATCATGTTCTTGGATAGAGAGAATGAATATATAATGATGTCACTTTCCCAAAGTTGTCTATAAATTTAATATGATCTGTAGAAAAATATTGGCAGGATATTTTTTTTAAAGATTTTATTTATTTATTTGACAGAGAGAGATCACAAGTAGGCAGAGAGGCAGGCAGAGAGAGAGGAGGAAGCAGGCTCCCTGCTGAGCAAAGAGTCAGATGTGGGGCTCCATCCCAGGACCCTGGGATCATGACCCGAGCTGAAGGCAGAGGCTTTAACCCACTGAGCCACCCAGGTGCCCCTGGCAGGATATTTTAAAAGTAATTTTTAAAGATTCTATTTCTTTATTTGAGAGAGAGAGAAAAAGAGAACAAGCCGGTTGCGGGGAGAGGCAGAGGGAGAGAGACAAGCAGGCTCCCCACTGAACAGGGAGCCTGATGTAGGGCTTGATCCCAGGACCCTGAGACCATGGCCTAAGCTGTAGGCAGATGCTTAACCACCTGAGTCACGAAGGTGCCCCTTGGCAGAATTTTTAAAAATAAGGGTGCCTAAATGGCTCAGTGGGTTAAGCCTCTCCCTTCGGCTCAGGTCAAGATCTCAGGGTCCTGGGATGGAGCCCCGCCATCAGGCTGTCTGCAGAGAGCCTGTTTCCACCTCTCTCTCTGCCTGCTGCTCTGCCTACCTGTGATATCTCTCTCTCTCTCTCTCTCTGTGTCAAATAAATAAATAAAAATCTTTTTTTTAAAGGATTTTTTAAAATAAAACAAGTATATTTTAAGTTCACATGGAGAAATAAAGAAGAATTGAAAGGAAAATCCTGGGAAAGAAAAGTAACAAATAGAAGCTAGCTCAACCAGATAGACAAAATGTATTCCAAAGCTACAATAATTAAAACAGTGGGATAACACCCTATGGACAACTTGATGGAACAGAATAGAAGTTAAAAGATGGAAAATACAAAATGGAAATTTTGTATTGATAAAGTGTCACCTTAGATCAGTGCAAATAATTTGTGTTATTTAATAAGTGGTGGTAGGACAACTGAATCAACATCTAGGGAAAAAATGTTGGATCTCTACATCATACCCTACACCAAAACTAATTCCATATACATTAATAGCTAATCACAATTAATGTAAAATACTAGAAACTAAAACATAAGGGCACAAAACGAAAAAGTAAAAGAATGGCAAAAGATCCACCATGCAAACAGAAACCAAAAGAAAATTATGTAATGACAGATACAGTAGATTTCAAGGCCAAAACAGTACTAGAAATAAAGGGCATTTCATATCAATAAGTTCAACTTACCAGAAACCTGCAAATTTGTGTGCATTTAATACTTTCAAATTATATGAAGGAACAGAGTTACAAGGGAAAAAAATAGACAAATTACAGTCATTATAGGAGACTGAACACACCTCATGGTAAAGAGCATACCTCAACTGAAGGAGAATATTTCTTTTAGAATCAATAGACCAAAAAAAAAAAAAAATCAGTAAGGATATAAACAAATAAGATGAGCAGCAAGCTGAATTCAGCAAGCATCTATAGTTCACTATAATCAACAATTGTGAATTATAAATTATCATCTTTTTTGTTTGTTTCAAGTCTTTTTAAAATTTCAGTTAGTAAACATATAGTGTAATGTTGGTTTCAGGAGTAAAATATAGTGATTCATCACCCACGTGTAACACCCAGTGCTCATCACAACTGCCTTCCTTGAGACCCATCACCCACTTAGCTCATCCCCAACCCTACAAATTATTTTTAAGCACACTTGGGGCATTTTAAAAACTGACATGCTGTGCTATAAAGCAAATTTTAACAAATTTTGGAGGATTTAAAATATACAGTGTTTCTTGCTGTCATACAGTTCAGCTACAGATCAGTAACAAGGTAACTAAGAAAGTCTATTTAGAAATTATGAAACACTTCTAAATAACCCCCCAAATTATGACTGAAGGTAGAGAATAATTGCAACTCAATGATAATAAAAATAGTACATGCCAAAATTTACAGGATGGGGCTACAGCTGTGTTTTAACAAGAAAATGTGTAGTATTTTTTTTTAATCTTTTTTAAAAATTTATTTATTTGACAGACAGAGATCACAAGTAGGCAGAGAGGCAGACAGAGACAGAGAGAGAGGGGGAAGCAGGCTCCCCGCAGAGCAGAGAGCCCGATGTGGGGCTCGATCCCAGGACCCTGGGATCATGACCTGAGCCGAAGGCAGAGGCTTTAACCCACTGAGCCACCCAGGCGCCCCAAGAAAATGTATAGTCTTAAGTGCACATATTAGGAAAAAAGAAAAGCTGAAAATGTACAAGGCTTGCATTATCTCAACTGAGAATAGTAAATTAAATCCAAAGAGAGTGGAAGAAAGAAAGTGTGCAGAAAAAGATGTCTGGAAGGACATATACTCAAAATGATAGCAGTTTTTAATCTCCTGGGGTAGGATTTTTTTTTTTTTTTTAAGATTTACTTATTGGACAGAAAGAGATCACAAGTAGGCAGAGAGGCAGGCAGAGAGAGAGGGGGAAGCAGGCTCGCTGCTGAGCAGAAAGCCCAGTGCGGGGTTTGATCCCAGGACCCTGAGATCATGACCTGTGCTGAAGGCAGAGGCTCAACCTACTGAGCCACCCAGGTGCCCCACTTGGGGTAGGATTTTTAATTAATCTCATTTTCTGTATCATTTAAGTAAGGCACAAGAAACAAAGCCATTTTCATTTTAGGGGAAAAAAGGAGTAGAGGAAAACATGGGACAATCTTTTTGTTGTTGTAACTGTTGGTGTAGTCTCTATACCCAATGTGGGGCTTGAATTCATGATCCTGAGATCAAGAGTCACTCTCTCGGGGCGCCTGGGTGGCTCAGTGAGTTAAAGCTTCTGCCTTCAACTCAGGTCATGATCCCAGGGTCCTGGGATCGAGCCCCGAATTGGGCTTTCTGCTCAGCGGGGAGCCTGCTTCCCCCTCTCTCTCTGCCTGCTTGTGATCTCTGTCAAATAAATAAATAAAATCTTAAAAAAAAGAGAGAGAGAGTCACTCTCTCTAAACACTGAGCCAGCCGAGTGCCCTGAGGGTAATTTTTATAAGATAATCTAGACTATTATGGTGACATACCAGAAGCTTTAAGCAAAAAGCCTGATAAACTCAACCTCATATATGAAAAATTTATACATGGTTAAAGATATCATGAAGGGGCTCCAGGGTGGCTCAGTCAGTAAAGCATCTGACTCTTGGTTTTAGCTCCAGTTATGATCTGAGAGTCTTGGGATGGAGCCCTGCTTCTGTCCAGCTCCCTGCCCAACGCAGTCTGCTTCTCCCTCTCCCTCTGTGCTTGTGTGCTCTATCTCAAATAAATAAATAAAATCCTTTTTATAAAAAGATTTTATTTATTTACTTGACAGAGAGAGACACAGCAAGAGGGAGAACACCTGCCGAGTAGGGAGCCTAATGCAGGGCTCGATCCCAGGACCCTGGGATCATGACTTGAGCCAAAGGCAGATGCTTAATGACTGAGCCACCCAGATACCACAATAAATAAAATCTTTTAAAAATACTGTGAAGAGGGGCGCCTGAGTGGCTCAGTGGGTTAAAGCCACTGCCTTCAGCTCGGGTCATGGTCCCAGGGTCATGGGATGGAGCCCCGCATTGGGCTTTCTGCTCTGCGGACAGCCTGCTTCCTCCTCTCTCTCTCTCTGCCTCTCTGCCTACTTGTGATCTCTATCAAATAAATAAAATAAATAAAATCTTTAAAAAAATACTGTGAAGGGACACCTGGGTGGCTCTGTTGGTTAAGCGGCTGCCTTCGGCTCAGGTCATGATCCCAGCGCCCTAGGATCGAGTCCCGCATCGGGCTCCTTGCTCAGCAGGGAGCCTGCTCCTCCCTCTGCCTCTGCCTGCCTCTCTGTCTGCCTGTGCTCGCTCTCTCTAATAAAAAAAAATAAAAATAAAAATAAAAAGATTTACAAAAAAAATACTGTGAAGAGAACCAAAGACTGATAATAAACTGGGAAGATTATTTACAACTCATCACAAATGTCTAATTGCTTTGATATAATAACAACAAACCCTCACACAAATCACTAAGAAAAAATGAATAGTAATTTAAAAGAGGCAAAGGATATAAGAATTTATAGAAAAGAAAAAAGGAAATACAAATGAATGCTAAACCTCTGAGCCAGGGGGCCTCACTGGCTCAATTGGTAGAGCATATGAACCTTGATCTCGAGATCCTGAGTTCAAGCCCCACGTTGGGCACAGAGCTTACTTATTTAAAAAAGCAAAACAAAACACGATCTTGAGATTCCACTTCAATCAAGGAATTGGCAAAAACAACTTTTATTAAAAATGATTTGTTTTGGAGGAAACCTTGTTATTTTATTTATTGCCAATGGTAATACGAATTGGTTTAATCTTTATGGAGGGCAATTTGGCAATATTTAACAAAATTTAAAATGCACACATCTTTTGAGGCAACAGTTCCATATCTGAGTATTTATTGCACATGTACAAAATGGTGGGTGGACAAGGCTATTAACTACAGAACTGTAATAACATGAAACTGAACACAATCTATCTATTCACTAGGGTCTGGTTGAAGAACTTATGGTGGTAGATCCGTACACCAGTAGGGATATATCTACTGCAGAAGAAGAGGGGGGAAAGAGAGAAGGAAAAGAAAAATGAGACAGTGTTAAAAGCATTAATATGGAACAGCCTCCAAGATATATTATTCAGTGAGAAAAGGAAAGTGCAGAAATATGTATAGTGTGCTCCCATTTGTGTAAAAGTTTTAAAAGAATATATATGTGTATAGATATTGATTAGTGCATAGAATATATTTGGAGGGATGTACAAAAAACTAGCTGGAGGAGAGGGGCCCCTGGAGAAGGGAACTAAGCAGCCAAGAAATGGGTAAGAGGGAGACTTAACATTTGACTCTATATCCTTTTGTACCTTTGAATTTTGAGCAGGTGCATGGGTTAGCTATTCAAAAGCAAATATTTGGGGCCCCTGGGTGGCCCAGTTGTTAAATGTCTGCCTTCAGCTTAGGTCATGATCCCAGGGTCCTGGGATCCAGCCCCACATCCAGCTCCCTGCTCAGCAGGAAGTACGCTTCCCCCTCTCCCACTCCCCCTGCTTGTGATCCCTCATATCCCTCACATGAGATATTTTTTCATGCCTTCCTGCCTTACTTGTGCTGTCTGCCTAGAATGCCAGATTTCCCCCACTCTCTCCTTATCAGTGTGTCCCGTATACTCATCCTAAGAGTTCCAGTTCTAATGACATCAGCCTTAACCTATTCTCTCCAGCATTGTTACTCAGACAGTACTTTGTATACTTCCAGAAGAGATTTTTTATTTTATGGTGATTGTCTACATATTAGTTTCTCCCCCCCCCCCCAAAGACTATGTCTTTTCGTCTTTGTTAACCAAATCCTCTGGCATCCTAACCCTTGCCCAGATCTTACTAGCTAGTAGGTAGAAGTGAAGTCACATGAACACTTAAACTCAAAGTCCATCATTCCAAATTTCCTGCAAGTCTCCATTTCAGCCCATTTCAGGAAAGAGGTTGGATGTTTTATAGATGAGCCTGAAATCCTGCAATGCTTGCCTCAGAACCACCAGATTCTATTTGTGTTTCCAGAAGTTTATTACTGATAGCTGTCCACTTTTTTTGAGTCATCAGTAGCCCCCTACCACCACCTCCAATTTCTCATATCCCAGTTGTTAATTTTATTTTGGCCTGGAAATGGTGGAAGGACATATCTTTTGGTTAAAGAGGTGACCTCCAGAGCCAGACTATGCAGGAATGAACTCCAGATCTGCCATTTACTGACTATGTATTATAGGGCTTTTTTCCATTGAGACTGAATGTGCCTCAGTTTCTTCAAATGTAAATGAGAATAAGAAGAGTATTGCCTTAAGGTTGTTGCCAGATTTAAATGACTAAATGCTTAGGACATTTGCAAAATGCTTAAGACAGTGCCTAGTATATAGGAAACACTGTATAAGTGTTAGTTATTACCACTCTCTTTACCCAGTGCTTCTAAGTGCAGACCTGATCTCCTGCAACACAACAGAGACCAAGTTACAATTTACAATAATTCTTTGCTGAAGAATCCAGAATAACTAAAGGCAGTAACAGAGAAAAATTTCCAAAATGGACTGTCCATCTACACTGATCCTCTAGGGTGGCTCCCTTCCTGTAATAGACCCAGCATTTCCTTGGCCATTTTAAGGGATCTTCTAGCATATTGGAGTCTGGACCAACCCCTTAAAGAGCAGAACAGGGAGGGGCGCCTGGGTGGCTCAGTGGGTTAAAGCCTTTGTCTTCAGCTCAGGTCATGGTCCCAGGGTCCTGGGATAGAGCCCCACATCGGGTTCTCTGCTCCACGGGGAGTCTGCTTCCTCCTCTCTCCCTGCCTACTTGTGACCTCTGCCTGTCAAATAAATAAATAAAATCTTTAAAAAAAAAAAAGAGCAGAACAGGGAAATTTTTCTATTTCTCCCCTAATCCAAGATTTATTTCTCCTTTTGTTCCAGGAACTACCTTTTCCTCTGCTGACTGACAGTGGGACTTTCAACGACCTTCAAGGGCTCTCCCTTACACCCAACTGTACTATTCATCCAAATAATGACCTGACATCAATGCATTTTCTAGAATTCAGTTAACCAATCAGTCCTGTTCAGTTTAAGTTTGAGTTTAAGTGTTCATGTGACTTCACTTCTACCTACTAGCTAGTAAGATCTGGGCAAGGGTTAGGATGCCAGAGGATTTGGTTAACAAAGACGAAAAGACATAGTCTTTGTGGGGGAAGAAACTAATATGTAGACAATCACCATTTTTTTTCTTTTTTTAATAAGTTTTTTTTTTATTTACTTGACAGACAGAGATCACAAGTAGGCAGAGAGGCAGGCAGAGAGAGAGAGACAGAGAAGCAGGCTCCCTACCAAGCAGAGCCCGATGCAGGGCTCCTACGACGCTGGGATCATGACCTGAGCCGAAGGTAGCCGCTTAACCAACTGAGCCACCCAGGCGTCCCTGTTCAGTTCCTTTTGTAGTTGTTTTAGGATAATTTCCATGAGGGCAAGGCCTCTGCCTGCCTTATGCACTACTGTATTCCCAGTAGGGATGTAGTAGGGATGCCATAAACATTTGCTCATGAATGAGTTCTGAAAAAGGAAGTTCAGGGCTGTCTGGGTGTCTCAGTTGTTTAAGCATCAGCCTTCTGCTTGGGTCATGATCCCAGGGTCCTGGGATAGAGTCCCCCATCAAGCTCCCTGCTCAACGGGGAGTCTGCTTCTTCCTCTGCCCCTCCCCCTGTTTGTATTCCCTCTCTGGTTGTGTCTCTCTCGGTCAAATAAATGAATAGAATCTTAAGAAAAGGGGTGCCTGGGTGGCTCAGAGGGTTAAGCCTCTGCCTTCGGCTCAGGTCATGATCCCAGGATCCTGGGATCCAGCCCGTATCAGGCTTCCTGCTCAGCGGGAAGCCTTCTTCTCCCCCTCCCACTCCCCCTGCTTGTGTTCCCTCTTTCACTGTGTCTCTGTCAAATAAATAAATAAACATCTTAAAAAAATAAAAATATTGATTGAGCACTTACTTTGTGCTAGGCTTTACAGTATTACATTTTAGAAATATGGCAGTGAACAAGATAAACACATGGTCCCTACCTTGAGCTTCAAGTCTTCCAAGACAATTAAATAATTAACAAACTGTCCTGTGTCATAGGGGAGTATGTTAAGGACTAGAGGTCTTCTACCTGCGTTTGAAGGAGGGCTGCTCTGCATTAATCATGTTTGTATTTTGAGATTCCAAGTTAAGATTTTCTTTTTTTTTTTTTTAAGATTTTATTTATTTGACAGACAGAGATCACAAGTAGGCAGAGAGGCAGGCAGGGGTGGGGGAAGCAGGCTCCCTGCTGAGCAGAGAGCCCGATGTGGGGCTCAATCCCAGGACCCTGAGATCATGACCTGAGCCAAAGGCAGAGGCTTTAACCCACTGAGCCACCCAGGCGCCCCCCAAGTTAAGATTTTCTTTGTAAATTTTATCCACTACTACAGAAAATTTGAAAATTCTTGCCATATATTAAATCTGAGTTTCATTCTGAAAGCCTGTTATGTGAGTGAATGAATGAAGAGACACTGCGTATATATTACAGACTAGTAGGCATTACTATCCTCCTTTTATACATGAGAAAATACATAGTTACTCTCCAGAATCTTTTCCCCCCAACTATATGAAGGAGTAGTTAACAAATATAATTGTATATATTTAACGTGATGATGCAAGGGACACCTGCAGGATCAGTTGGTTAAGTGGCTGCCTTTAGCTCAAGTCATGATCTCAGGTTGCTGGGATCAAGTCCCACATTGGGCTCCTTGCTCAGCGGGGAGACTGCTTCTCCCTCTGCCTGCTCCGCCTGCTTGTGCTCTCTCTCTTGCTCTGACAAATAAATACATAAAATCTTTTTAAAAAAGTGATGATTCGATATGCATGTATGTGTATATATCATAAACATCTATGCATGATGATTATAAACACATATACATCATGGAATGATTACCAAGATGAAGATAATTAACAAATGCTTCATATAGTTGACTCACATTGTTAATTCTTTCTGTATGTGTGAGAAAATACTTAAGATCCACTCTCAGCAACTTTCAAATATACAATACCATATTACTAACTATAGTTACCATGCTCTACATTAGGTCCTCAGAATTTATTCTTATTAGAAATTTTGCACCCTTTGACCTATGTTTCTCCATTGTTCCCTCACCCCATCAGCAAAGTCTTGTGACAATGAAATCAAAAGCCTCATTCCAAATCTATGTACTCTGTACCACACAACAGTGCCTACACCCAAAAGTGAATGAATCTTTTTTCCACCTAGAAACCTTAGCTTTCTCCAATATAATTTTTTAAAATATTTTATTTATTTATTTATTTATTTATTTATTTATTTATTTGAGGGAGAGTACAAGAGGTGGAGGGAGAGGGACAAAGAGGGACAAGCAGACTTGGTGCCAGGCAGTCACTTGATCCCACCGCCTGGAGACGAAGACCTGAACTGAAACCAAGAGTCGGACCCCCAACCAACTGAGGTTCCCAGGCACTCCCCAGCATGTAATGTTTTAGAGAAAGTAACATATAGCATTCTAATAAAAGACAAAAACTATGTTATTATTCTAAGGAACACAGAAAAAGCATTTGGAAAAAATCCAACTTCCATTTATGATAAAAACCCTCAACACCAAGATAGAAAAGAACTTTTTTAACCCTATGAAGAGCATCTGAAGAGCTTACAGCTCTCATCATACTTAATGAAAAAAGATGATGTTTTCCCCCCTCAAATCAGAGTAAGGGATCTGTGCTCTCAAAACGTTTACTCAAGACTGTCCTGGAAGTTACAGCCATTAGAAATTAAGATATAGCATGCTTATAGTTAAGATATAGCTTTGTAGGGGGACGCCTGGGTGGCTCAGTTGGTTAAGCGGCTGCCTTCGGATCAGGTCATGATTCCAGCATCCTGGGATCGAGTCCCACATCGGGCTCCTTGCTCGGCAGGGAGCCTGCTTCTCCCTCTGCCTCTGCCTGCCTCTCTGTCTGCCTGTGCTCGCTCTCTCTAACAAATAAATAAACAAATAAAATCTTTAAAAAAATGTTTAAAAAAAAGATATAGCTTTGTAGATGGACTATAGAATTTGATGATTAATAGAATCTGATCCAAAAATTACTGCTACAGGCTGGATGATTAACGGAATAAACCTGAAATATAAATTAAAGCCCAAACTAATGTATTTAGGCAGAAAAAGCAACAGGAAGATACAAAATTCTGCAAAAGCATGGCCAGGTACCTACTGCGTGCCGCGTACTCGAATCCTCCCTAGGGGATGTGATTCCAGAGCAAGAAAAAAAAAACTGTCTAGGCTAGACTAAGGCAAATTTTCCTGCGATCCCTAAGCTCCTTTAGCACCGATTAAGAATTCTCTAATTCGATTCTGTTCATTCTTCAGGGCCCAGGCTGTCTACCATACTTCGACTTTCCAAAGTTTCCAACAATGAGCACGAGTTTAACGCCCTTCTATTGGATGGCTTCTCTGCCGCTGCCACCTGAGCCAAACTACACAGAAGCTGACGAAGCTTCTTCAAATATGTGAACAGCGCGGTTCAGGAAGACAGTGCCTGGCACGGTGCCCGGAGCCGCGGAAAATCCAACAACGCCCCCGAGTCCGGGAAGGCTTCCGAGTTTTCGGAGATGACCTTCTGAGCATGAGCGGAAGTCGCCTTAGTCGCCTTTTGGGCAGTCAGCGGTTTTTTTTAAATGATAGGTACCATATTAAGGAGCAATCAATTCATTCTGCTTTTCCCGTTGCGCCCACAAGCAAGTGACCAGGTGACGAATTATTTTCGTTACAGGAAGATAAAGACGGCACTCAAAGAAGTCCTCCGGCAGCCCAACCCCCCGTCTTCCCACAGTAAAGATGGCGGCCCCCGCAGTGTAGACTACAGGCAGTACCACTTCCGCAATTTTCTTGCGCCCTCGTCCAACATGGCCGACGAGGCCACCCGGCGTGTGGTGTCCGAGATCCCGGTGCTGAAGACTAACGCCGGCCCTCGAGATCGTGAGTTGTGGGTGCAGCGACTCAAAGAGGAATATCAGTCTCTTATCCGGGTTAGTCGTGCTTCTGCGGCCGGCCGCGTCGCAGAAGGGTTGCGGGTAACCAGGTGTCCTTAGGAAAAGGCTCCGTGTGGAAGTCGCTTCCGGTTATAACATCTAACTCCCAGATTCATAGAAAGTGGACAGTTGTGGGGCTGGGGGGGGACCTAAGGAGGTATGGGGTGGGGGAGGCAAAAGAAACTCAGTTTAGGGGCCCCGGTGGGGCCAAAACAGCTGTTATTTTAGGGATACGTCCTCCCGGAAGGTGACGTGTCCCTCTGGCTCCCGGTGTTTTCTCGCGTGGAGGTGGGGGGGGGGGGGGTCCAGAGGAATTCCTGGGGCTCTAAGTCCCAGTCGTCTCTCTCTGTCCCCTCTTCTACTCTTCCTGTGGGAGAAGCACACGCTGGGGCTGAAAAGTAAAGTAAGCGTTAGTTGCAGAGAGCTGAGGAGTTAAGCTCACTGTTAGGAATGAGCCATCTTCTCAGCAAATCTCTCTTCTCTGGAAAGAGAAGTTTATCTTCCTCGCGGTGGCCTCTGCCTGTTTCAGAGCCCCGCAGCGCTCCTGACACGAGTGTTATCTCCACCCAAACCCCCCACATTTGTACACCCAGCACCTAGGGACGGGATCCAAAGCTGAATAGGGTGGAACCTACGGAGATGAATGAAACAAATCATTATAACATGAAGAGGAGGGAGAGGGAGAGGTTGCTAGGATGTTTTGGGAGCAGGTGGGATACCTAATGCACCTTGGTCTGGTCGGGGAAGGTTTCATAAAAGAGGCAGTGCTTGAGCTGAGCCTCAAAGGGTAAACTAGTTAGCCCAACAAACAGGGTAAGAGGGGTTGTTCACGGCGAAAGGAACAGCATGAGCAAAAGCATGGAAGTTACAAATGGCATGATGTGTATAAAGAAGCATAAGTCATCCAGAGTTGCTAAAGCATCAAGCGTAGGGCAGGGAGTGGTAGACAAGGCTTGAGAGATAGGCTTGAGTACTTGAATTTTACCTCGAAGGCCCTGGGATACCTTTAAAGTATTTTAAGCTGAGGAGTAACTGCTCAGATTGGATTTAGACCAATCACAGTGAGTAGAGAGGAACATAGAATTAAAGGAGGTAAGATTGAAGGCAAGAAATAAATTAGGCGGCTGTCATTAAGCCAGGCAAAAGAAAGGTGGTGACCCAAACTGGATAGTCATAGTGAGGCTAGAAGAGGTAGGTCTGAAGAACATTCAGAAAGTAAAATCAGCAGTACATCATGAAGGTTTTGTGTAGAGGAGAGGAGAGGGAAGGTCAAGGATGATTCCCACCGTTTGGCCTGCATTACTGAGCGAATGCTAATACTGTCATCTGAGACTGATGCAGTGGAGAATTGGTCTGAAGAACCCTGGGGAAGTGCTGAGTTTGAGGTACCTGTGAAATGAAGTTAGAAATTTCAGTATATAAAGCTTCTGCCTTCGGCTCAGGTCATGGTCCCAGGGTCTTGGGATCAAGCCCCTCATTGGGCTCTTTGCTCAGTGGGAAGCCTGCTTCTTCCTCTTCGACAACCCCTGCTTGAGTCCCCTCCTCCCCGTCAAATAAATAAAAAAATTAAAAAAAATGTTTTAAGATTTTATTTATTTATTTGACAAAGAGAGATCACAAGTAGGCAGAGAGGCAGGCAGAGAGAGAGAGGAGGAAGCAGGCTCCCTGCTGCGCAGAGAGCCCGATGCGGGGCTCGATCCCAGGACCATGGGATCATGACCCTAGCTGAAGGCAGAGGCTTTAACCCACTGAGCCACCCAGGCGCCCCAAATAAATAAATTAAAAAAAATTTTTTTTAAAAGAAAGAAAAGCTGGGTACATACTAAGAGAGAAAGTAATCACACGCTTTTCTTTTGAGGGAAGAGGGACTGCCTTCGGTCTCAACTCTCCCCTCAAAGACCTCATTTTCTGCTTTTAGTATGTGGAGAACAACAAGAATGCGGACAATGATTGGTTCCGACTGGAGTCCAACAAGGAAGGGACTCGGTAGGCAGATCCTCTTGGGAGTTTTGGGGGTGGGAATCTTAACGTGGCTTGAGCATTTTAATGTCCCAAAGCCCACTGCTGGGCCTTCCCTGCCTCCTGGTAGCTGCCTCCACTGCCACAGCGCCAGAGTTCTCTAATTCCCATCCCATGAGTCTCCCAGAAGAATGGACAGGTTGGACTGAGGTTTAGTCTTTGTTACAGGTGGTTTGGAAAATGCTGGTACATCCATGACCTGCTCAAATATGAGTTTGACATTGAGTTTGACGTGAGTATGATGGAATGAGAAGTATGGAGGTTAGTGGAAGGGGAGGGATTAGGTGATGGTTAACAAGCTAACCTTTCTTGGAAGGACCAAAGAAAACTTTTTAGATGGGAGGGATTTTGAGGTTTGAAGCAAGCATAGATTACAGCTGCTCATCTCCATATCCAGAATCCCGGTGTGTACATGCTGTTTGGTGGGGGAGGTAGGGGAGGGTGTCAGACATTTCAGCTCAACCAAGAAAGGGGCATTGATTAGATTAGTTCATTTCTGTCCTGCTTCTGTTTCATTAAGGCCTTATGATTTCTCCAGATTCCTATCACATATCCTACTACTGCTCCAGAAATCGCAGTCCCTGAACTGGATGGAAAAACAGCAAAGATGTACAGGTAGGCTCAGCAGGAGACAGGAAAAGTCCGAGGAGGACTTAGGAGAGAACTCTGGGACTGGAATTTTCCCAGAGTCGGCCTGCCTAGAGGGCCTTCTGGCTTCCCTCTGTCAAGTCTGGGCAAAGTACTTAGCTAACCTTGCACTCGATTCTGATCGCTACTAGTTACCTTGTGCTTCCCAGAGGCTACTGTGCCTTATGGTAAACTTTGCATGTCAACACGGTCTTCCTCTTGTCCCTCTCATAGGGGTGGCAAAATATGCCTGACTGATCACTTTAAGCCTTTGTGGGCCAGAAATGTGCCCAAGTTTGGACTAGCTCATCTTATGGCTCTGGGGGTAAGTTTGGGTTATTTGGTACATAAGGGGAGGGGGAGGAATTAGGCACTTAGCAATTTAAGAGAAGTAACTGAGAATAAACAAGGAGTGACAGTGTTTTCTCTGGGCATGTTCCCATAGAATCTCTCTGGGAAGGAGCTTCTGATGGAACAAGAGATGTTGACCAAGTGGTCGTAATCTCACAGAGTCTCCCTTGTATTGCAGCTGGGTCCATGGCTGGCAGTGGAAATCCCCGATCTGATTCAGAAGGGCGTGATTCAGCATAAAGAGAAATGCAACCAATGAAAAAGATCAAGCCACTGAGGCAGGACAGAGGGACCTTTGATAGGCTACATTCTTGCTCTCTGTGCATCTCTCTTACTCATCCAACTGCTTCCCCCCATACCACTTCACCCATAATCGTTACTGAGTAGCTGCATCAGGCAGTGCTGAAAAAAAGAAACAACAGCATTGCTACTGAATTCCTAAGGCTACACAGGGAGGGGAAAGACTGGGGCTTTGGGGAACCAAAAGGCAATTTGTTTGCCTTCCGCAGGTGAAGCAGTGTGAGATCTGGGAAGGCTGAAAGTGGGTGCATAGTCTTTTTGGTTTCTGAAGATAACTCTTCAATAAAAGCTGCTTCCTCTGGTAGTCGGTGGTTCTCATTGGTGGCTGTGAAGAGAGGGTGAGCTGGCTAAGACCCAAGGCACATATACAACTACCTAAGTTTGGGAGGGAGGGTGAAATGGAGGATGCTGTGGTTGGGAGCTGGGAAATGGACTGCTCTGCCTCCTGCTGAGAACTGCTTGCAGAGATCTGCTCGTGTCTTCTAGCGGGGTGCCTACTGCTTTGGTCTGCAAGATGCTTGAGGAATGGTTTTGCAGGACCAGCATTTCCCGACCTCCGGGATCTTCCCATCCCTACGTGGAGTGCTGGATCCTACTCCACGGGTCTGCGGGCTGGACCCAGGCAATGCAGCTTCCCACACTGGCACCCCTGCTGCCAGGGAAGGAGCTGTGCTGCAAGCCTGGGGGCCACACTACGATGATGGATCTACACATCCCTATAGTTTGAAGCGATGGTTTTAAAACAATTCAGGGCAGATCTGGGGACCGGCGGTCCTAAAGTTGGCTGCGTTTCCATGGTGTCGGCGGCGGAGCCAAGGGGGCGGGCTCACGCAAGCGCCGAGGAAGAAGGTGGGTGGATTTCGAGTGTGGGTGCGCAGGCGCTGTGAGAGGCGGTGAAGCCGGTGGCCGGTGGCCGGGCGGGACCAACAAAGATGGCGGCGGCCCCTGCGGCGGGAGAGATCTGGGCAACAGCTGCGGCTAAAGCTGCAGCCCGGCCCTCGGGGGGGCTGCACGGGGCTAGTAGGGGGTGGCCCTGAGCTGGGGCTTGGCCCCGGCTGGCCTCCCCCGCCGCCTCACCGGGGGACAGGTACGGGCCGGGGCGCTATGGCGGGGAGGGGGGGCGCGGGAAGACTGCTCCGGACCCGAGAGGACGCCCTCCGCAAAGGCAGGGCGCCGGGGGCTCAGCAGGCCTGGGGGAACTGGGCTGGAGGGACAGCATCCATGGACCGCGGGGAATACGCCGCTGGACCCCGTAGCCAATCAGCGGCCTCGGCCTTTCTGCCCTCGAGGGGGGCGGACCCGGCTGAAGCCCTGCTGTGGTGGGAGAGGTGCGGAGATTAGGGTCGGGGACTCGTTCGTCCTCCCTCCCCGCCACTGCCCCTGAGCCCGACACCTCGTTGGAGCCTCAGGGGTGGGGGAGGGAGTGATTCGCAAGTCACTCATTTAGTCGGCTTCATTTGCAGCCCGGAGGGACAGGGGTTTGAGGGTGGAATGCTGTCTTTGGGTTGTTTTCCTTACATCCACACCCTCATTTGTCCAGGGAGTCTAAGTGACCCAGGGCACATCCCACTTGATTAGCCAGGTGTGGGGGCCCTTGTCAAGAGCGTTTAGATCTTAAAGACAGCCGAGATAGAGACTAACATTGGCTTTTCAGTAAAGCTGTATTCTGCAGGTAGGGCCTGAGGAATTTAGGAAGAGTCAAAGCGGTAGGCTGCTATCATTCATTCATTTACTCAATGGATACTAAGTATTGACTCTGTGTCACACACTGTGCTAGATAGTGGGGATAGGTAGACCTGGTTCCTGCCTTCAGTGTATGTAGAAGCTAGTGCAGTAATGTAGGTTCCCATCACCCTCCACATTCAAATACTGACCCTCTCTTCTCCTCCCAGGTCCAGCCTGTGGTGTCCACAATGCCCCAGGCCTCTGAGCACCGCCTGGGCCGGACCCGAGAGCCACCTGTTAATGTCCAGCCCCGAGTGGGGTCCAAGCTACCATTTGCCCCGAGGGCCCGAAGCAAGGAGCGCCGAAACCCAGCCCCTGGGCCGAACCCCATGTTAAGACCTCTGCCTCCCCGGCCAGGTCCCCCTGAGGAACGGCTCAAGAAACTGGAGCTGGGACGGGGACGGACCTCAGGCCCTCGTCCCAGAGGACCCCTTCGGGCAGATCATGGAGTTCCCCTGCCTGGCTCACCACCCCCAACTGTGGCTCTGCCTCTCCCTTCCAGGACCAACCTAGCTCGTTCCAAGTCTGTGAGCAGTGGGGACTTGCGTCCTATGGGGATCGCCTTGGGGGGGCATCGTGGCACTGGAGAGCTAGGGGCTGCACTGAGCCGCTTGGCGCTCCGGCCTGAGCCTCCCACCCTGAGACGTAGCGCCTCTCTCCGCCGCCTCGGAGGCTTTCCTGGTCCCCCCACCTTGCTCAGTATACGGACGGAGCCCCCTACTTCCCATGGCTCCTTCCACGTCATATCTGCCCGGCCCTCTGAGTCTTTCTACTCCGATGACAAAATGGTGAGGACTTGCCAGCACACGTGGCCTTCCACACCCATGTTCCTCTATGCCTCCAGCTTTCTTGCCATCACATGGTTTTCTTTTCCCTGTTTTCCCCCAAGTTCCAATCTCAGTCCCTCATTACAGCAGCTTGGACTCTCCACTCCCTTACTTAAGTACTCTTGAGCTTCCGAGACCTTTTTCGGGTTTTCTGTGACTCCCCAGTGTGGTGTGCCATTTCGATCCCCAGGGAATTAACCCAACCATTTGGAATTCTTCTCCGGGTCCCCAGGCCCTTACTCTCCCTTGCTTCACCTTCTCTCCCAGGATGCTACCTAGGCCTAATTGATCTCTGGAGCTGAAGAGGGGCGGGCTCAGAACATCTGAGTTAGCGTGGTGGCCCATTTCCCGAGCAAAGTGAGCTAGGTTGATTGCAGTTGGAGCCATCAGGAGAGGGTTCAGGAAGGGGCCACGGGGGCGGGAGGGGGCTTTGGGGGAAGCAAGGTGGGTGTGGGGAGCAGCTGGGCAGCCATGCCTGTGCTTGGGGAGCTCCCCCAGGAGCTACAGCGCCGGCTGGCTGGGCAGAGGAGTAGGTGGGGAACAGGTGGGACAGCCATGGCTGAGTCCGTGGTACACTCAGCTGTGATGGGCTTACTGCTCATGTCCAGTGAGGTAGGGAGCCCCCAAGAGCCCGTGAGGGAAAGAGGGTGGAGCTTGGGGGTGAGGTACAGGAGGGTGGGAAAGCAGTGGGCAGCATACGGTTGAAAGGTTAAAGTGCCGGGTGGGATATGTGGGAACCTGCTGACTCGCCTTTGACCTTCCAGGCTCATCACACGCTGCTTCTGGGCTCTGGTCATGTTGGCCTCCGAAATCTGGGGAACACGGTGAGAGCCATTCTACTGTCTGTCAGTGAAATGGTGTGGGGGGGGGGGGGGGGGGGCGCTGATTTGGGGAAGGAGAAAGCTGAAGCTCTTCTAGGCTTCCTGTCCCTGGTCAGCAGAAATAATGGCAGCGTCTCTCCTACCCTCCTCTCCCCCCAGTGCTTCCTGAACGCAGTGCTACAGTGTCTGAGCAGCACTCGGCCTCTGCGGGACTTCTGTCTGCGAAGGGACTTCCGGCAAGAGGTGCCTGGAGGGGGTCGAGCCCAAGAGCTCACTGAAGGTGCGGCAGCCGCTCCTCCCACCTTTCCAGTCCTCTCCCCAGTCTCTGGGACCACCTGCCAAGCATGGCAACCCCAACCCTCAAATCTGGTGCCTGCTTCCCTGGAGGTTGTTTTCCACCCTCTGAGCCTCCCTGGGCTTGCCTCTTCCAGTCATTAACCTCTGTTTCCCCACACCCGCCCCAACAGCCTTTGCGGATGTGATCGGTGCCCTGTGGCACCCTGACTCGTGTGAAGCTGTGAATCCTACCCGATTCCGAGCTGTCTTCCAGAAATACGTCCCCTCCTTCTCTGGATACAGGTGGGAGAGCTGGAGGGTATGCAGTTTCTCTCTGGCCGTTCCGGGGCTCAGGCCGAGCAGGGGCCCTGGCAGCATGGCGTGGGACCTTCACATGTTCTTCATCCAGGAAGTGGGGACCGATGTCTGGGCAGGAGAGAGTGTCTTTGGACAGGGGGTCAGGGGAGGGAGGGGAGGACTGTGTCAGTTGCCCACACCCTGTTTCTGGCTGTAGCCAGCAGGATGCCCAAGAGTTCCTGAAGCTTCTCATGGAGCGGCTACACCTGGAAATCAACCGGCGGGGACGCCGGGCTCCGCCCATCCTGGCCAGCAGTCCTGCTCCCTCTCAGCCCCGCCGAGGAGGAGCTCTGCTGGAGGAACCTGAGTTGAGGTAAGGTCACTCCCCCGCCCTTCTCCTCCTGGTAGTTGCTCCTCAGCATGCATCCCTTAGGAAACTGAGCTCATCAAGACTGAGGATTTGGGGTCCAGAGAAACACTCAGCTTGGGAAGTGGTTTGAGGAAAGGAGGCTGAGGGATGCAGATGGAGTCAGGGGATAGGGTATGGATATCCTTGGGCCAAGGGAAAGGGGACAGGACAGCTACTTTACAGCCAGGAGCATAGAGAGTTTAAAGCCCGGGGAAGTCAGCTGCTCTTCCTTGTTCCTTCCTTTTCCTCTTACCTTGGATTCCCCCCAAAAGTCTTCTGAAGCGTCACTCCTTTGAGACTTCTCAGAAATGTCGAAAAGGAGCTAGGGTACGGGTGGGGTGCAGGACTGTGTGGGTCATTTCCGTGGTGCCAGGGGTGCCCAGTGATCCCCCTGTCTCATGGGTGCTCTCCACTTCCCTTAATCTGTGGTAGTGATGATGACCGAGCCAATCTAATGTGGAAGCGTTACCTGGAGCGAGAAGACAGCAAGATTGTGGGTACGAAGCGGGTGGAGCCGCACAGCGTGATCGGTGCGGGGGGGTTGTGGGCTTGGGAGAAGAATTGATACAGGGGGTGTGGGGACCAGATTAGATGATGGGAGTGTGGACAGGGGTGAGGGGTTTGTTAGGAGTGCTGGCGCTGGGAAAGGGAGGGTCGGGCTGAGGGGTGGGAAGAGATGGGAACCCAAGGAAGCATCTCAGACACCCCACAGTGACTGTTTCTCCCGCCTCTTCACTTGTCTAGACCTGTTTGTGGGCCAGTTGAAAAGTTGTCTCAAGTGCCAGGCCTGTGGGTATCGCTCCACGACCTTCGAGGTTTTTTGTGACCTGTCCCTGCCCATCCCCAAGGTGGGATTCCAGAGGATTCCAGGGGTGGATGGGACATGGGTTCTGTGACCCTTCCCTACCCACCCCCAGAGCGTGGGAGGGAACCCTGTGGGTCTCTGACTTCGAACCAAAGCCTGGATTGATTGAAAAGAGTTGGAGACGGAAATTCAGAACATACTGACCGTTCATTCCTGTTTCCCCCCCCCAGAAAGGATTTGCCGGGGGCAAGGTGTCTCTGCGGGATTGTTTCAGCCTTTTCACCAAGGAAGAAGAGCTAGAGTCAGAGAATGCTCCAGTATGTGGGGTTTCACAAGGGATACAGGGAGGGCGGGAGACCTTGCGAGGGAGGCAGGGGGGCTATGGATGGAAGGGGTCACATGATGCTTTGGCATAGGGAATGATATTTAGAGGTCTGGGCTTGTGTTGGAGCCTCGGGTATGTCCTAATACTCCTCAAGTCGAGGGGAGTAGTCCAGAGGATACAGGAGTCATGGGGAGCATAGTGAATTTGTACATGAGTCAGGGAGCCAGAAAAGCCAGTCGAGGTGAGGAGCAGATTAACGTGACATTATTTAACATTTCTTCAGGTGTGTGACCGATGTCGGCAGAAAACACGAAGTACCAAAAAGTTGACAGTACAAAGATTCCCCCGAATCCTCGTGCTCCGTATCCTAATCCTCAGATTCTTATTTCTCCCATCCGTATTCCCCCCATCCCGCATGTTCCACTTGGGAATTGACTTTTCCTACCACACTCCCAGGCTGTGTTCCCAGAGGGGACTGGACAGCATTTGAGACCTCAGCCCCCTTCAGAGGCCCTCTGCCCCCCAAATGCTCCTTAACTAGGGCTTAGATCTTAATCGATTTTCCGCCTCCCGAGGCTCCATCAAGAAAAGTTCAGTAGGTGTGGATTTCCCGCTGCAGCGACTGAGCCTGGGGGACTTTGCCAGTGACAAAGCTGGTGAGTCTGGAAGGGAAAGACCTGAAGAGCCCCCCTGCAGGGGAGGCTGTGTGGGCCTGGGCGCCGGCAGGGTGCACGGTGCACGGTGCAATTCTGCAATTCCTTGGCCTCCGAACCCCCAGGAAGCCCTGTTTATCAGCTGTATGCCCTCTGCAACCACTCGGGCAGCGTCCACTACGGCCACTACACAGCCCTGTGCCGGTGCCAGACTGGCTGGCATGTCTACAATGACTCTCGGTGAGAACAGCCTCCCACGCCATCCCGCCCCGTTCCCGCCGCAGCTCGTGCACTTTGCCCTAATCTGCAGCAGCCCTGGGACAGCAGAGTGTGGGGCCCAGATGCTGGGAGGAGGATCTGCTGGGGAGGAGGGGATACCTGGCAGTGATCCCAACCCCCGCCCCGTCTGCCTTCTCCCCAGCGTCTCCCCTGTCAGTGAAAACCAGGTGGCGTCCAGTGAGGGCTACGTTCTGTTCTACCAACTGATGCAGGAGCCGCCCCGGTGCCTGTGACACCCCCACCCCCGAAGCCCTGGCACCTGTGAAACCCGTTCAACACCCTTAAGCTCCAGGCTCCCCATTTACCTCAGAGACGTCTATTTTTGTGTCTTTTTAACCGGGGAGGGGGGAGGCGGTGGTTGTAGCTCCCATTATTTTTTTTATTAAAAAGTACCCTTCCACCTGGAGGCTCCCTTGTCTCCCAGCCCCGTGTACAGAGCTCCCCAGGCCCCTGCCCGTGTACAGCCCCCAGCCCCTCTACAATCTCACTTTTTGTGAATAAATTTATTAAGAAAAAATGATGCCCTTTTCTGTGTTTGTGCTTAGGGGGCGGATACGGAACTGGGCCCAGTTGGGGGTGCTCCTGGGAGTCTGAACGGACCGGGGCGCCCCCGGGGGTGGGGGTGTCGGACCCGGACACGCGGGCGCCGACGTTCGCCGGAGACGTTCGCCGGAGCAGCGAAGGCCTACGTCGGGGGGGAAGAGGGAAGGCGAAGCGGGGCCTGGCGAAGCTGCGGGGAAGCCGGTGCGAGCACTGGGGCGCCGGGTTCTGCCCGCAAGGGGGCTGTCCCCGGAGGGCGAGGCACCGAGGACCCCTGTTGACAAACACGCGGCGCGTTGCCGGGCGGCCCCGGCTCCCGTAGGCCCGCGCCGTTGCTAACACCAAGGAGCTGTTTACGGCGCCGCCTCCCCACGGAGCAGCCCCAGCGTCTGCATCTGCTCTCCCTACACCCCGCGCTCGCGGGGCCGCCCCCAGGGCCGTCACCCTCCCCGGGCCTGGGAAGCGGGCG
>ML105762.1:20588-46122 GCA_003697995.1 Taxidea taxus jeffersonii | reverse complement strand
AGGGTGAGGGGCAGTTTTCCATTCACAAGGCGGTGGGACGGGGAAGGAAAGACTTGTTCACAGGATGGATGGTTGCTGAATATCGTATTCATGCATATGGGGGTCAGACATACCAGGCTCTAATCCTGGGGCATGCCACTCACCACTGGCTCATTTCTCAATGTCCCCTAAGCCTCCCTGTCCTTGTCTGCAAAATAGGGATATGAAAAGCACTTAGACTTTCTGCCAAGCTGAGGTTATTAAATCAGATGACACCGTCAAGACAGCTAGCATAATGCTGCACATAGTAGGGAATCGGTAAGTGGCCAGCCTTTTATTACTAGGATACGCAAGGCTCTGCAACCACGAAAGGCAAGAGGGAAGGGGTGGGGGAGGAGAGCCAGCCAGAGCCAGGCTGAGAGACGGAGGGAGAACATTACAGCGGCTTCTGGACTAGAGTGGGGAGCGATGATTTATGGCTTCATAATGAAGGCAATGAGAAGCCACTGGAGCATGTTTAAATAGGCACACCGCAGCATCTAATTTGCATTTTGAAAAGCTCGTGCTCTGGCTGAAGTGGGAACAGACTGAAGAGTCGGGCAGAAGCAGGTGGGGGTGGGTGCCGGAGCCCAGTGATGGTGCCAAGGCCCGCCAGCTAACAGTGGAGAAACAGGTTCTCAGGGCACTATTAGCCATATAACTGAGCACTAAATCTCACTGGGAAGAAGAGTTTTCTTTCCTTTTACCAAAGGCTTTCAATTTCTTTGTTATTCACCATAAATACACGTATAGGGTCCCATTGTGAAAGAATTTGAAAATCCAAAAGTATATAGAGGAAAAGGTGAAATTCCCTGTGATGGCTTTGTGACGTGTCGATTAGGTGAGGCTGGACTACATTTCCCAGACTCCTTTTTGGTTTGTTTGTTTCCAGTTACGGGGGGCCACCAGGGACAATCCTGGGAGGTTTGACAGGTGGAAGGAAAGTGTAAGTCACTCACGTTGCTGCAGATCCACCTCCTCAGCTCGAAGCGGCAGCCCTGCAATGCGCCCTCTCCTCCTTAACAACCCCCTCCTGCAGCTTCCCTGACTCCTGGGCCAGGTGTGCATCTGCTGGCCCATGAGCGCCCTCATGCCATCAACACCAGACGCAATGACAACCGACCTGGGATTCAGTCTGTCCTCGTAGGGCTTCAGATGATGCTTGGGGTTCCAACCTCTTGATCTCCTCCTCTTACATCCATCACAGCTTCTTGCCTGCCTTCCCCGGGGGCTTCAGGCTTCAACGCGAGCTGCAGAGACCACACCCCCGGCTGCAGACACAGCCTGGCCCGCCCTGTGGTTGAATAAGGACCAGTCCCTGCAGCCCGTGGCTGCACAGGCCTCCACGGAGCTCCCAGTGTTCCTGCCCCACCTGGAACCCTGACGAGGCACATCCTCCTCCCTGCCCCCAACCTGCTCCCTTGCCAGGGTTAACCATTAAAAAGAGTCTGGAAGGAAGCCTCCTAGTCCTGCTCCTAGGCATTTACACAAAGATGTACACACACACACACACACACACACACACCTGCACTCATGTGTTTCCCACCCACAAATGGGTTCATACTTTATTGACCTTTGTAGAATATACATATAGTGATTTTCTCCAAATGGTATATTCTGGATCTTTCCCTGCTGACACATATTCATAGTGATATTAGCAAATATTGGCTGGGCTCCAGCCGTGTGCTGGGGACTGCTCCAAGGGCTTTGCATGGGGTATTGTGTGAAATCCTCACGTTAACCCTCCGAGGCTGGGAGGCACTAAATTATCCCTGTTTTAAAGATAAAGAAGCACAGAGGCTTCTGTTCAATATAAGAAACTGTCGTGTTTTTAAAAATTTTTTTGTTTTTGTTTTTGTTTTTTTAGGGTAACACGGGGCTGCAGGGCTGTCTGTGCTGCGGACATACCATGATTAATTTGGCCATTCTGCCACTGATTAGCATTTTCCCCCTTGCTTTTTTACTGTTATAAACACTGCAATAAACACCCTTGAAAATACACGTTTTAGACAAAAATATTTGTGAAAGTATTTCTCTAGCATAGGTACACACAAAAGTAGAATTATGGATTGAAGAGTACACATGTTTAAAAATTTTACAGATGTTTCTAGATTGCCTTCCGAAAAGATCTACCAGTCTACGCTTGAACTAACAGTGCAGGAGAGGGTCTGTGTCCTGCCGCCTGGACTGATACTAAGCTCCTTACAGGCTGGGGCCACGCGTGTCCTTCGATAAGTATTCCCACATGGAGCAGGCGGTAATGCCAATGACCTTGTGACATCCTGCAGGCAGCACCCAGGTCTCCTCCTCTTTGAGTCTCCAGCACCCTGGTTCCAACATCCAACATGGTAGAAACTCAGAAAGCTTTTATCTTTAGTTGAATGACTTCCTGGCTGATGTTTTCATTGGATGTTCTTATACAGGGAATGACACACAACTTATAAATACCACCATGAATTAAGGTTTTCTTTACCCTGTGGTATGGCTGCTCCCATCTTCCTAGCTGAAGGGCACCTGCCTGGTAAAGCTAGTCCCATGTGAGGGGGGACATCTGTCATTTGAGTGGGATGCACTCCACACCATGGCGCCCAGGCTCGGGGCAGGCACGGCACCCCTGGTCCTCACGCACGGGGTTCTGGGGGCTCTGCCAGCAGCAGCCTCTACAGCCCGCCTTGCCTGCTCCCACCACTTGCCCAGGGTGGCAGCAGATCCCGGGAGGGCTCCAA
The DNA here is from genome assembly GCA_003697995.1 of Taxidea taxus jeffersonii. NCBI lineage: Eukaryota > Metazoa > Chordata > Mammalia > Carnivora > Mustelidae > Taxidea > Taxidea taxus. The sequence continues at coordinate 43,378 of ML105762.1, read as the reverse complement.
CCCTCTCCCTCCCTCCTCTCCTTGCACTCAGGAACCTCCAACTCAACTGAAGAAGTTGCCAAAGGGCACCGTGCAAACGATTCTGATTAGGACTTTGGGCAGGCGACTGTCACCAAGGACGCCCGCGAGGAAGCAGCGTCCTTCCCTTGTGGATTCGGGGGAGAATCGCTTGCCAGCCGCTGTGGATTGCACACCTCTCGGCTGGCATTACGATGCTGGGGGTCAACGCCAAACACTACCAGAGCAAATAGGAGAGAAGCAAAATAAGGTCTTTGCCCCCAAAGCATTTACCATCTCGTCCGTGTACCCAAACCAACCCTCGTGAAGCAACTGGGAAAAGGCAATAGGAGCTCTGAGCCAACAAGAACCGGGGCCAGTCGTTGAGTAGTTCATTAAAAAATAGTACAGCTAGGAATGAAAGCAATGCACCCAAGCAAAACGGAAGCAGAAGCGGGGGGGCAGGGGGCTCCTTCTGACAGCGGCAGATGAGGGCCCAGAGGCTGCTGTGCTAACGTGAGGGGCTTCTCTGTGAGCTGGAGACATTTGCGGGGGCCCCCAGGCCCGGCTCAGACCACCGTGGTGCGGCAGTCCTATCTTGGCTATTAGGGTGAGCGAGTGCAGGGTACCTTGGTGGACACGGCCCCTCAGGGTCCGGCCCCACATGTCCCCGAGCACGGAGAGGGCGTCTGTCCTGGCCCTGGAGCTCCAGACGGTAGGAAGCAAGGAGACGGGAGAGCCGAGGCCCCTGCCCAGGAAGATCCCTCGGGAAAGTGGTGGGGTTCGACTCCTCCAGGTCAGGTGCTGTCAGGTAAAGAAAACATGCAGACCTCCAGGTTCTCAGGCGTGGCCCTACTGTGTGCAGTGACTGGTGAGCCAAGGAGCCTGTCACCCTGAGGCTGAGTTGCCCACAGGGAACTAATGGCCACGAGACAGAAAAGGCAAAGAATGGCAGAAATGGCAGAAAACTCTGGAGCGTGAAGAAGCCACTCTTGTCCCTCAGTGATGTCCTCATGGAGCACCTCATTACCGAGAGCATCTGGGGGATGCCTCCCATTTCTCCTTGATCAGACTGTTCCTGCTCTCCGAGAAAGCAAGTGGTGACTGGGTCCACAGGGGATGGATGATGGCTGCAGGGGTGTCATGCACAGACCACAAGGCATCCCCACCTGGCATCCTCAGACCCTGGAGTCCCCTCTCACCTGCTCACTGGTTGGGCACATGTGGCTATAGGTTAGAATCAGCCTTTATTGGTGGCAATGAAAAAACTCTGGTCCCTGACCTCAGAAGGGCCCCAAGAGTTGCCCTTCCTTCTTCTTCGCTGCCTCTCTCCCAACCAAGAGTCCTTTCCATTCTGACCTGGAAATCCTTTTATCCAGGGGCACTGCCTCAGGTTAGGGACTTGGGTGTGCTTTTTGCTGGCCTCTGCAGTGGCCCAGACGTCATGGTGACAGCGGGTTCTGCACCCCTGGGGCCGCTGGTGGCTCTGCAGTGGCCCATCCAGAAGCCCCCTTGGGGCCCTGAGCCCCTCTCAGGTTCCTCACTTCCCTGGCCTAGTGGGGTGACACCCAGGAGTTCAGTCACTTCGGGACTCACATTCTGTTTGGGTCCTCGGGAACATATCACTATGATCACAGACAAGGCTGCTCCAGCCCTCAAGCCCTTTTACACTGACCTCAGAAAAGATCTAGAGGGAAAGATTTGTTTTTGTTCAAAGATGGAGGAGATGCATGGGACACAGGAGAAAGGGAGGCATCCCCCCCACAGAGTGAAATCCTGTTTCTAAAGGAAGGCGGAGAGAGCGCCTGGGTGGCTCAGTTGTTAAGCATCTGCCTTCCGCTCCGGTCATGATCCCTGGGTCCTGGGTCCACGGGTGAAATGCAGGCCACGCCCACAAATGGATTTCCATTTTTTCATTTTAATTTTGGAGAGAGATGAAGAGTAAAATACACTCTGAGAAAACTTTGCACTTCAATTCCGTTCTATTAAGCGATTTAAAGGAAGGTCTAATGTTCTCTGAGCAAAAGCCTCCATCTCTCTGCTCCCCCTTTGCTCCCTCCATGGAGTAGAACCGAGCTCTCGTAATACACTGCCCCTCCCCTGTCCACGCTGTCACCATGTCATGTCCAGGCCGCAGAGGCTGGGCCCCCAAGCCTCACCCTGTCCCACAGAGTGACTTTGGGGAGCTCCAGTCCCCCATCTCACCCTCCTGGTTGTCTAAAGTGGGGACAATGGCACCACTAACTTGGGGTGATGCTTCTGTGCTTGGTAAATAAAAGCTAGGTGAGTGTTTGGTGATAGTGATTGGCTGTGGACCATGTTTCTGACCTTGATCGGGTGACTCCGTACTTGCTGGGTGTTTTTTCTGCTAGGTGCTTGTAAGTCACAGGGAGGAGCGGGCAGAAATCTTCCAAACTCTTACAGAAGGGAGGTCGGTAACGCCCAAGTGAAATGGGGATTTACCAACATTTTTCGAAGGGTCTGGCTGACAGTCAACTCTTAAGGGAAAAGACCCTTACCCCTCTCCTTCCTCCAACCGTTCACATACTGACCCCTCCCTATTTCAAGCCCTAGTGCCCTTCAAGACCAGATCAAATCCCTGTGACCCCAAATTCTGAAGTGCCCTTGACTCATGAAGGGGTCTCTGTGTCTTCTGTTTCGTGATGGCAAGTTCATGGGCTTCTGGTCTCTTCTGCCTCCTTGAGTTATGAGAAAAATGGGCTATTTAAGTTTCCAGAGGTGTCTGGAAGCTTAGACTTCTACTACCTGCTCCTATGGTCTCCATCACAATGGTTCTCCCAGAATTACTTGCTAAGTTGTTTTAAGGAAAGAAGGCTTTCTGAAAACCAAGAAGTTTGAAGGCTGTGGTTGTACTGAAGTGTTTACCTTCCCATACACACGAAGATGTTTTACCCTCGTTAAGCCTCAGGACCAGATGTTCTCCTTGAAGATAAGGGGCCTTTCCCTCCAACCTTGAATGGGAGTCACAATTCACAAGCTGGGTGTACACTATGTGCGCGTGGGCAGAACCCACATTCCACACTGAGTTTCTGCCAAAGAACTGGGAAATAAGGCACAAGATGGCATTCTCCGCATAAACCTATAACAACAAATGTTAAGGACAGCGCAACGATGAACAGATGTTGCCTTAAAGAGAACAAAGGGTCTCCTGGCCAACACTCAGACCCCAGCTTCAGACCCCAGCTTCATGTAAAGAAATGGACACAGCTGCAGAAACAGTGAATCGACCAGAAGGCATGCTGGTCACGCAGAAGCCAGGCCTGCCCACGGGGCTGATACCTCCCTACCATTGCATACCCACGGAGTCCCTTTGCTGAGATGGCAGATGTACCCATCTGCTTCCTGAATGTGATCTGAATTCCTGTGTACATCAGCCTTCAGAGCAAAAACGTCTTGATCAGCAAACATGAGCATTCACTTCATCTTACTGTCTCTACTAAGAAATAGACTATCAGCAGCATTCTTATTTTCATATGTAAGTGTATCATAAGATGGCTTAATATTAGTTCATTGGAGCCTGATTAAAATAATAATAAATGAAATGTCATAGCCCGAAACACTGAGGATCAGACTCTGGAATGTGGTAAGTCTTCCAAGTACAACCAGGCTAGGGGGAGGTCCATCCCTCCTCCTGCTATCTCTAGGGCTCCTCTACAAACAAACATTTATTTGTGATCAGGAATTTTAACTTACGGAGCACTCATGGGTCATCTGGTCAACCCACAATGGTCCTCCCTGCCATCCACTGTCATCGCCCTGGTACCGAGTCCTACCTCACCCGTGTCTGCTGCTATCCAACCTCTTTTCCACTCTCAGTGGTGCCCTGTCTCTCCCGATGGCCTTCTATCTGGTCTGTCTGCCTTCAGCATCACAGTCTCCTCTCAACCAGTCTGTGCCCAATGCCCGCTTAACCTTGTCAACACGCTTGTTGGGTCCCCCCCATCCACAGAGGCAGTGAGACTCCTTAGCTGAGTCCTACTGCTTGGCCCACCCTGGCTCTTCCTCGTCATCCTACCACACACCTTGAGCTAAAGTCAAGTTCCTGGAACGACCTAGAACTCTCTACCTACCTCCAAGGTCTGACCTCTTCCTCAAGCTCATCTCTTGGCCCAAAAGCCCTTCCTTTCCATGGCACATCAAAAGCTTATCTGTCGACCAGGTCAAAGGAGATCTACCTGGGAAGTTTCTCTTGATGCCCCCCAGCCCCTTCCATTATAAGTAACTTGTCTCTTCCAAATTCCCCTATTTAGGGACTCTGTTCTGAAGTACACTGAAGTCCAACAGACCTGCCTTGAAATCTCATTCCAACGCTTACCAGCTTTGTTACATCTTCCTATTACTTAACCTCCCTGGCTTTCAGAGTTCTCGGTGAAAAAGGAATGATATATTGTCACTCGAAAAATTGCTGTGAACATTAAATAAGACGAATGTTTGCAAAAGAAACTCCAGGTAGTCGTGGTGATGGCCAGCTCGATTCTCTTCTTTCTCAGCTCGATTCTCTTCTTTCTCACGTTCTGGAGGCTTCCCTGGTTGGTATTTCTCCCCCCAGAGAGCACGTGTTCCCTTGGGGAGGGTTGAGCCCTGCCCGTTTGGTTGCTTTGCTGCCCGAAGTGCACAGACAAATATTTGTCATTCGCCAACCTGGGGAAGGTGTGAGTTTCAGAGGAAATTCATGAAGATCCAGATTATGTCAAAAAATCAGCCAAGGGTGGTAGGGTCCTCTAGCCCAGTACATTTTTTTTAAAGCAACATTAAGAAATTACTAATCACTTTAAGAGCATTTAAAGCAAATTTTAGAATCTACTTAAGATAAATACCTGCTCTTAATTTTCATCTATTTGCTGCCTTCTCTCACCTTCCCCTCGTTGAAATATAATTAGGCTTATTTTCATAACTCCGACTCATTACCCATAGAAAAATACATAAGTCGTAATTTTGAAAAGGATACAAAAAAATTAAGATGTTAAAATATACACAATTCTCAAAATAATCTGTAGGCCATGTGAGGAAACCATTCTGGAATTGTTTTATAAGACACCTTTCCTTTGGGGCACCCGGCTGGCTCAGAGGGAGGGCCGTGCGACTCTTGATCTTGGGATATTGAGTTCGATCCCCACATTTGGTGCAGAGATTACAAAAATAAACTAAAAAAAAAAACCTTTCTTCACACGAGACACTCCTCTCAGCCTAGGAGGCCACAGGGTACTTAACTTTGCCTTTTCTAGTACAGGACCAACTTCTGTGCAGCAAATTTTAATTATCGAGAATAATGTATAAATCGGGTATTTTTCTCTCAAATGGGATAAATGAGGCGACCAGATAGTTTGGAATCTGCCCTAATATCAGCCGTTTCATGTGAAACATCTCACTGTGCTTTCAACAAGGTAAGTCTGTTCCTGTTAAGGTTGTCGGACAGAACACAAAGTGACGACACAACTGAATTTCAGATAAACTACCAAGTTATTGTTCAGCACAAGTAGGTCTCGTGTAATAGTAAAGCAAAGGTGCACTTCTAGTGAAGTATGAGCCATGGAATATATGGGGCGGACTCATATGAGAAAATTCTTCGTTGTTTATCTGAAATTCAAATTTCACTGGGCAGCCTGAATTTTTATTTGCTAAATCTGGCAGTCTGAGTCCTTACCACCGTCGCCATGGCAACGAGCACTGAGAAGGGTCTGGGAAGGCTCTGGATGGACTAGAAGTTGTCAGAGCTGATGGGCCTCCATGGTCCCACAGGCTCTCGTGAATCTCACCTCCTGGGACCCTACAGCCATCTGGGAGATGGGCCGGACTCCCCATTCTACAGAAGACAAGAGGGAAGGGACAGGGTTCCCCAAGCTCACAGCTCTGGGGAAGCAGGAGTCCTGCTGCCACTGGGGATTCCCTACAGTGGGTGGCAGCGTTTTCTCACCTCGCTGGCCTCATGAATATGCAGAACACATGTTTCTGAGAATCTTAGCAGTTGTTAAATAATAAACTTGTGCTTCAATTATATACCAATATTTCAAAGGTCCCTGAGAAATCATTTTACTGGGGTTTGGCTGAGCTTTACCTAATCAAGGTTTAAAGCCAGTGAGTGGGCACAACGACCTGTTACTGAGCCCTAATCGCTCAACAGCCCTGGGAACATCAAGGCCAAGAAGTAAGAGGCTTTGCCATCTGTGAGCGTCCCAGGTAATCCCCAGCAGCTCGGCTGTGGCGGCTAATTGTTGCAGCCAGCAGAGCCCAAGGCCAAGTGAGGCAGGGGCTCCAGCATCCTGGACTCAGGAGAATGGAGATGAGGTAACCCCAGCCCGGGCTGACTTGGGGGGTGGTGTGGGGATGGGGGGACAGAGGAAGGACACAAGGGATGGAGCAGGGGATAAGAGGGGAGTCCAGGAAGGAGGGAGGAGGGGAGAGCATACACCGGGTGCAGGCAGTGAGTTGGGCTTGTCACATACCCTACCTTGTTACCTAGCCCCAGGCCACCTGTCAGGGTTAGTATTCTCCATGTGATGCTGAGACTGAGGCTCACGTCTGTAACCTGCCGGGGCCCATGGTCTCTGGTTTGTTCACTTCCAGGAGCAAGGCCGGGGAGCTGGTGGAGGCATCCTGGAGCTCCCTCCCTCAGCTCCCTCCCACCCACAACCCCCTTCCAACCCACTCAAGGTCCCCCCAGCAGAGGCCAAATGGCAACCTTGGCACCGGCCTCCAGAGTCTCAGTATGTGGGCAGGCCTGGGCTCCGTGTCCCATTTTGTCATTTGATCCATGCTGAGATGCATGTTTGTTCCCATCGTAGCACGTCTGGGAACAGCGCTAGAAAGAGGCAGCGGCAGGGGTGGGGTGGGTGCACAGGTGGGACACAGGGGGTCCTAGGGCAGTGAAACCGTTGTGTATGGTAGTGTCTTGCACCACACAATGCAAGATGCTAATGGTCGGGGAACTCTGTGGGGTGTGTGTGTGTGTGTGTGTGTGTGTGTGTGTGTGAGGTTACATAGGAGCTAACTGTACTTTGTTTTCCCATAAACCTAAACCACTCTTAAAAAATAAAGCCTACTAATTACAAAAAGGACAGGGTGTGTTGTTCCTTTTCTATTTCTCGCGTGAAAGAATGTTCCGGAAGACACATAAACTATCATTTGTGTTTCTGCCCTTGGCATGTTCTCTCCTGCCTTTCAGCTGGTGTCAGTCCTCGATGGCCCATCCACAGAGTCACTGAGACACTTTGCCAGGAAGAAAGCAAACCGAGGTTCTGTCAGACGCCTGGTCTTCCGATGCTGACCAAGATGGTAGAAGGAATCCCACTCCACCCACACCTCAAAACACCTCAAATCTCACTGCAATTGTGGGGGCGAGAAGGGAAGATCAGCAGCTGCCAAGCCCTAGTAGGTCCAGAAGGAAAAGGAAGGATATCAACATGACCTGAAATACCCATCTCTAGGGGAAAGGCAAGCAGAAAGAAATCCATTATTAGGAGAGTCAATGGCATTGGCTCTTGAGCCATAATTTGATCCGTTTTATCCAATAGACTCTAATCTAAGGCTGTAATGGTAGTCAAGGCTTGTTCTTTGTTCTTGACAAATATATTCAGAGGCAAACAGTCTTCCTAATCTAGATTCCCCACCAATAGAACTCAGTTAGACTCACTGCTACGTGTGGGTTCAAAACTCCCCAGCATCCCTACCTCGATTTCTGAATCCTTGAAGGACACATAACATTAACAAGGCTAATGACTGGATTCCAGATATCATAGCATATTGGCTAAGTGCTTGTTAAGGGCTACGCATAGCGACGATGTTTACAAACATTATCTTATTGAACGAGGCAGTTATAGTAGACCCTTTCCACATATACCAAAGTATAGAGGACTTGAGTAAACAGCTAGGGCCACAGAGCCAGACTCAACCTAGGCCCAGTGGGCCCCAAACCCCACACTTTTAACCACTTTGCTGCATGCAAATTAAGGGGAAGAAATGGGTAGAACAGTAGAAATCTGGTACTTAGGAACTGAACAAAACTAGGACAATTATACCATCACCGTATAAACTCAAGCATAGAGAGGCAAGACTCTGATCAAGGGGGCCAAGTCTCCAGACCACGGAAGCTAAGATGCCAAGCGGCAGAGAGAGAAGGGGACAAACGTCTCAGGTGCGCGTGGGGAGGTCCTCCACTCCCAGCAGCTCTGCAGGCTGGTGAAACTAGAGCCAGATAAGATGAAAGATGTATACGTTCATTTCCCACCTGTCACAGTCCTGGAGACATCGACTGAGTCATGAGGGTAAGGACACAGTCAAGGTTAAATTGCATCTGACTTTCGTCGATGGACATTTGGAATATCAACAACCGAGACCTCGTCCGATACAGGTTACGCGAGCTGAGAGACCGCATCTGTGTCATCCCAGAGGGTAAAGACGCCGTTGCAGAAGACAGTTTCAGTTAATGTGCACAAAATTAGGCCCCAAGGAGGTTACTATTCCCTCGGTAAGTTCAGACTCTGGAGTCCACACAGACTGGGCTGGATCACTGACTCGACTTCTTCTAGGGGATGACTTTGGGAAGGCTTTTCTGCAGTCTTGAAGGCAGAAATGGTGCTTCCACCTCGAGGCCCACAGCCTGCGCCATTGGGACCAGAGCTGTACCGTGTATGGGGTGGCGCACTGCTCTCCTTCCCGGACTTCTAGTGCCCATCCTGTTTTATGCATTCTGCTCGCCCCACGTTTCCAAGGTGTCTTTCTTCTCCCTCCTTTCTCACCTTCAAAATTACCAGGACTCTCTTGGCTCCTTTCTTCCTTTAGATGTTGCCCGGTATGTTCTGCTACCTTGACAGCATTTTGCTACTTTGAAGAAGATTTTCAAAAATACTTTTTATTCAGTGTTTTTAGGTTGGTTTTAATTTTTAGTTTAGGCCTTAGTTTAACTTTTTGTTTTAGTTTAATCTTTATTCTCGCCGAGCAAGAGTGGGCAAAGTAACCTTAGCAGCCATATTGAAAACGGGTCTGTTCTCTTCAAGGTGGCTCAGGGTCTCCATATGTAAAATGGGGTTAATCATCAGTGACTATAGCTGTGCCGTCCAGTGTTTTATAATGGTAACATTTTGAAATGATAATTTGAATGTATTATGGTAATAAGATATATTATTAAAATGAATTTCACCTGTTTTAGTTTTTCAATGTGGCTACCAGAAAATTAAAGATTGCATATGTGGTTCTCATTGTACTTCTAATGGGCAGCACTAATCTGAAAGATTAGATAAAGGTAGAGCTCCTTAGCGTGTTATAAAGAACCTTCATGAGTGGCTCCCACGTCCTAGATCAGCCTCACTCCCAAACTTTGTCACCATTCCTGTGTGTATGTGAGAGCGAGAGAGTGAGTTCGCCAGAAGACTATTATTATTTGAGAAAAGAGACATTTTTTCATCTTTATGTTATCAGACTTGGTGCCCTATTACAGAGTAGAGGTCCAGTGAACATTTGAGCAATGAATGAATGAAAGACTTTCCAAGGTAAGTGATCTGATACTCTTGCCTTTCAGATGGGAGCCAGAATGTTCACTTCTGGTTTCTCTACAGAAACGCCCACCCTCCTAACACCCGTTTACTCACCTGACCTAGGAGAAGTGGGGTAATACATGACTGGTGAGTTTAGGGAGGTTAAGCAGGAATTCTTGACTTGGCTCTACACTCCCCCTTCAAGTGAGCATTCCAACACTCTCTGGGCACTGCTGTCTTTGATCTTAGGAGGCTGCCCTGGGCCAGCACTGCCTGCCCAATTCTGGGACTTGGTCAGCAGACCCATTTGGATTTTACAAAGCTATAGCTTCCAAGACAGGCTCCATCAGGGACAGAGGGAACATTCTGGCCACCATCCTCCATGTCTTTGCTTAAGTTCTCGAATTATTCAGGATAATAACTGAGAAGGATACTATGTATCAGGGCCTCTTGGAGATCTCAACACTATCTATGTCCAAAATGACTTAAATTCTTTTCTTCACAAGAATAAAATATAGTTTAATTTGACCATGCTGGAAACATTTGGAATTTGAAGCAAACTTCCCATTTAACTCCAAATCAAGTTGAAGAGTAATTCAGGATGAGAAGCTGGCTACTATTTTCAGGGTAGGATTCTAGCTCTTTCCAATGGCAGTCTTCTCCCCCGCCCCCCCGAAAGGGGAAAAAGCCATTCTCCAGAGAAGACAAGCATCATAGGACAACAACTGGGCTGGGCGGCAAATTGGAACAGACTCTTTCCAAACAAACATTCACTGTGGTGTGTCCCGCAATGCATACATAGTCATTCCTACCTCTGGAACCATCTAGAATTACAGGGATTTTATGATTGCTAGAATTAGCATCTCGTCCAGTAACTAGTCATCTTTATTTTTTTTTTAAGATTTCATTTATTTATTTGACAGAGAGAGAGAGAGAGATCACAGGTAGGCAGAGAGGCAGGCAGAGAGAGAGCGGGGGGAAGCAGGCTCCCCACTGAGCAGAGAGCCCGATGCGGGGCTCCATCCTGGGACCTTGAGATCATGACCTGAGCCAAAGGCAGAGGCTTAACCTCCTGAGCCACCCAGGTGCCCCAACCAGTCACCTTTAAAAGGCCAAAGGAGCTTTGTAGATGCACTTGACGTCAGTTCCCTCAGCGGATTCCTGGTCTATGCAGCAGAAACATACTTGCTAGAACCGCATGAAGCGGTTAGAGACCCAGAGGAAGACGAGAAATGCTGGGATATCTAATGTATCCGGCTGTGCCATGCCTCGGTTGTCTTTGACATTGTGAATAAGCAATAATTCTAGGAAAGCCACCCTCTATCTCTCAGATCTGAAACTTCACACACATAGAAACTTTAGACCTAGGGCGGGTCACTACTCCCGACAGGCTCATTCAACACTTGTGGTTGCCCCCAGCTGCCTTCTCATGGCAGGTGCAGTGGGCAGTGAGCGGGTCAAGTCTCTCCCATCAGGCATCAAGGCGAGTCTTGAATGTGATGCTGCTCAAGGTTGCGTCCAATCGCATTTACCCTGAAGCATTTTGATCATGGTGAGGCTCTGCCCACTTTTGCATGGGGACCCGGGCACCCCTCCCTCTCCTACAGGGTTTCATAATTCATACGCTGCTACACATCCTGATAACCAAGACTGCCTCCAGGTGTCAGAGTTTTAGGACTAGCGCAGCTTACCAGGTCTCAACGAAACCAGTCACAAACCAGGATAGTCCTGACTCCTTCCTGAACAATTGCGTTCACCATCTTCAAACACTCTCTTTTGAGGAGATGGAGAAATGCAATAGGGAGGGACACGGTAAGGTACACTGTGGACACCGAGTGCTGAATATTTAAAGCAACATTAAGAAATGTCCAGGAGCTGGTGCATCTGGGGGTCGGAGGAAAATCGGCAGAAGTAAGAGAAGGGAAAGTCTGAAAAGGTGGAAGAAAGGGGTCTGTGCCAAGCACAGCGGGGAAAGCACATCAAATATCACACGGTGGTTGTGTGGGGGATACCAGCTCTGAGCACCCAGACCTGGACCTGAGTCCCCAGGCAGGTCTGAAGCAATCGGGGTAGGGCAGAGTACCAGAGCTCAACTTCATGTGTTAAATCCCAGAAGCTAAGAGAGGAGACACTGGAAAGGTGATGGGCTGGGAGAGTTCCAGGGGGACACGGTCCCTGAGCAAACATTTGAGGGGCACTCCCTGGGTGGCCAGCCATGCTCCAGGCCCTCGGAAATTCCTCCATGAACAAGAAAAACAAATAACCATCCTCTTAGAGCTTGTCAACGAGGGAGGAAACACTGAGGGAGCAGGACTGGTGTGCACAGTCCGGGAAAATATGGTAGGCTAAGGGGGTGGGGGGATGGCAGGAGGGGCGGGGAGGGAGGGCAGGAGGGAGTAGCCAGGGAAGGCATCTGGAGGCAATGCCTTGGGAACCTATCATGTCTCCAGCAGAGTGGGCCAAAAAGGTGAATCTTGCCCAGGGCAGGGTGCCTACAGGTCCCAGCAGGAGGGTACAGAGCCTGGAGCACAAGGTGTGAGATGGGAGCCATAGGAAGTGAGTCAGCAGACGTGGGCCAGGCTAGGCCAGCCTCAGAAACCACAAGAACTCTGGATTTTACTATAAATGAAATGGGAAGCCACTGGAGGGTTTCAGCCCAGGAAGGACTTAAGCTGACATGACTTTAAAGATGGTGTGAGGTTGGAAAGGAGGAAACGGAGAGGTTGAGCTTGGGATAAGAAAATGACTCCGTGTCTCAGAGTCACAGTTGGGGCGGAGAGTGGGAGGTTGTCTGTGGGATGCAACCCTCTGGGCAGTCCTGGCACACCAGCGGGCCTGTGTGGTCACAAGCCTCTTCCAGAAAAGCTAATCACAACTGGTCCCACGTGTGCAGACTTTACCTACACCCAAAAGCACGTTCCCATACTCTGCTCCACAGAACCCCAATTCAGTAACACTAGGGGGTGACATTAACAAACGTTTGGGGAGATGGGTCATTCGGAAAAAAATGAGACATCGCTGTCTTCACCACAGCCTTGTCAGGACAGCACACTTAATGAGACCTCTCAGAGAGGGGGTCTCGGCACCGGACTCCTGTCCTCACGCGAGAGGGCTGCAAAGGAACTCGTGTTCCCGGGCACCATGAGCAATTCCTGATGAAGGTAAGTGCACCTGTTTATCTCCATTTCCTAATGTTTTATCCCATGTAATCTTGGTAAAAATCCTAAGGTCTAAACCTGGTTGCCCTCTCTGGAAAAATCTCCCAGAGCACCAGGCCCGCTCCCTCCTGCCTCAGGGGGCCGGCCTGAGGGGGGTCCCGACCCTGACTGACACGTGCTCCTGTTTTTCTCCGAAACCAGATCTGGAGTTTCCCTGCTCCTCCTAACTGAGAGCGGTCATCTTGCAGAAGCTCCTGGAAAGATTGGGAGAGTGAGGGGAGGAGGGCAAGGAGAGTGTCTGATGACCCAGCTCTTCCTCCCGGTGAAGGGTCCCGGCAGAGGGCACCGGCCACGGTTACAGCCTGCAGCCATCAAGTTCTGGGCATACAGTTACTTGCGTGGGCTCACCATCAGTCAATATTCATTACTGAATGACTGAAATTTGGTCCTGGCCTCACGGTCTACCAAAGTGAACAACCCACATAGTTCACCGAAATTCAGGCGAGCGCCTTGTTCCCTCCATTTTAATGTCCGGGGAGGATGTCTTTTCCCCTTCTGTTTTTACTGCTGCTCTTCCTCGGTTTTCCACTTTCTTCCCCACTCACTGTGATTTTGTATCTTTACCATTTCCCTTCCCCCTCCTATGACAAAGAACTGAGTATGTTTCCATTGCGTTTACCGATATGCTAAGAGAAGAGTTCTGTGTTCCTTATTCTTCATTTTAAAGGCGGCCCAGTTAGTTGAGAGTCCAACCCTTGATTTGGGCTCAGGTCATGATCTCTGGGTCGTGGGATTGAGCCTCACTTAGGGCTCCATGCTCAGCACGGAATCTGCTCAAGAACTTGGGACAGCCCTAGAACATTGGCTCCCTGTTGCTTTCTCCCTCTCCTTGAGTGTGTGTGTGTTACAGGAGAAATGAGCCAGAGCTCCTAGACTCTTCAAATGAATGGGGATGACATAGCTTGTTAAGGGAAAGATAGCTTATAGTGCCCAAGATTCTCAGACTAAGATATTCCAGAATTATGGCTAATATTAATTCATGCTCTGCAGTCCTGAAAGTTGTTTTTGAAATCCACAGGGCAGTAGGCCTCGGGAACAGATTGTCTACATTCTCAACATGGTTCACTGGCTTAGTACAGAACATCTGGATATGGCATGCCTAACAATGCAGGTTTTACAGAAGATTCCAGTTTGGTAATTGTAGAGAAATTACAAGAAAACACTAATTGGTGTCTCTTCTGCATAAATAACACATTACAAGACTGGGCACCAGACCTGCAGAAACACATCAAGCCCTTTCTATCGGACGGCCAACAGCTCCGGCAGGCATTTGGCTGCATTTCCTCCACGCGTCTTCCTGGCATGCCCACCCCTCCTATTGCTCTCGCCTGCTCGGGGCACAGGGCTGCGGAGATCAGAGTGAAGGCCCCTAGCCCCACGTGGACACCGTGTCTTGAGGTTCTAGCCATGGTTGCTGGGAGAGCAGGTTTATGTGTTCACTTGTCCTGGCTGTAGTGCCCAGTTCTGGAATCAAACCCTTACCTAAAGCTGGTGTTTCTGTGGAGGTTCTTCGTTGGTGTGGACATTGACAATTTCTTTTCGAGGGAACCTGACTGGTACAGCTGAACCCAGCAGCCCCTTCCTGAACCCAGCAGCTGGCCGAGAGCAGCGGAGGGATGGCCATGTTCATCACCACCACTGCAGAAACTGCTTGGGGTTATGGCCCCCTGCACCAAGCGAATTCTTGCATGAAGAACATATGCCTCTTGGCCTCCGAGAACACCAGCTTGCCCCTTCAAATTACGGAGAGCCTCCAGCCTTGAACACTGGCAGGGTGATACGGGGACGGAGAAAAAGGCAAAGGCAAAGGTACTGCAGAGTGTTTCTGGGAAACCCAACCTTGAACTGGGATGAATCTAGGCATAAGGGGAGAAAGAGGAAGGGAGGGAGGGAGGGAGGAAGGGAAGAAGGAGGGAAGGAGAGAGAGAGAGAAAGAAAGAGAAGGAACAAAAGAGACAAAGAGAGAAAGAACAAAAGGAAGGAAGGAAGGAAGGAGGGAAGGGAGGAAGAAGGGAAGGAAGGAAGGAAAAGGCAATTTTCAGCTGTGGAATTAGAACCTGGCAAGGAGACTGTGGAACTGTGCTTCATTTCTATGAGAAAATCGCAGTAGAGTAATGCTACTAATATTAGAGTTAACACTGGTAAATTTACTACTCCTATAGAAGACATTCAGTAAGCATTATTAAATTTTTAATTAAGCTCTGTGTACTAAGCACTATAGTAAAGGATTTACAGGCCAGTAAAGGATGGGGTAGCTGTCTGATTCAGAGAGTCGTATCTTAAATAATATGCCATCTCATTCCCCCAAATAACTGTAGTAAAATTCTAATTATCTGAGAAGACTTGCATTCTCTTCCTCTCCTCCCATCTCTGCCCAGTGTCTTATCACACTGGGACTGGACAAGGAGAGAAAAAAAAAAATGTGCGTCTTTGAGCATACGTCACAGTGCAGCATAATCTCCTTCTTTGATTGCTCAAGAATACTCTGAATTTATCTGTGCCTCTTGTCCTCCTCAGTAATCACGTTTGTTACGCTGACTGAGTATACAAGAGGTCGCACTTTCCTAGCAAGGGATCAGGGACAAATTCTTCCAAAAAACACACGAGGAAGGAACTCTTCCAAAATCATTTTATGAGGCCAGCGTTACTCTGATAGCAAAACCAGACAAGAATGTCCCATGGGAAAAAAAATTATAGACCAATATCCCTGACGAATATAGATGCAAAAATTCTCAACAAAATATTAGCAACCCAATTCAGTAATGCATTAAAAGGATCATACACCATGAATTGAGTGGGATTTACTTCAGGGATGCAAGCTCGGTCCAACATTACCCAATCAATCAAGGCAATACACCACATTAACAAAATGAAGGATAAAAATCATATGATCATCTCAGTAGATGCAAAAAAAAAAAAGCACCTGATGTAATTCAGTATCTATTTATGATTAAAAACTCTCAAGAAAGTGGGCATAAAAGGAAAAGAGCTCAACATAATAAAGGCCATGTATGACAAGCCCATAGCTAACATACTTAATGCTGAGAAGCTAAAAGCTTTCCTCTAAGATCAGGAACAGGACACTCTCACCATTTTTACTCAATAGTATTGGAGGTGATAGAGTAATTAGGCAAGAAGTAAAAGGGATCCAATTGGAATGGAAGAAGTAAAATTGTCAGTATTGGCAAGTGACATGATATTATATTTAGAAAACCCTAAAGACTCCATCAAAAACCTATTAGAACTAATAAACAAACTCAGTGAAGTTAAGACTACAAAATCAATACACAACTCTATGCATTTCTTTATACTGATAATGAACTATCAGAAAGAGAAATTATGAGAACAATCTCATTCACAATTGTATCAAAAAGAATAAAAAACCTAGGAATAAATTTAACTAAGGAAGTGAGAAATGTGTATATTGAAAACTACAAGACAGTAATGAAAGAAATTGAAGAAGACACATATAAATAGAAAGCTATTCCGTGTTCATGGATTGGAAGAATTAGTATTGTTAAAATGTCCATACTACTCCCAACCAATCTACAGAGTCAATGAATCCCTACCAAAATTCCAATGACATTTTTTTCACAGAACTAGAACAAACAACCCTAAAAATGTGTGTGGAGCCACAAAAGACCCCAAATAGCCAAAGAAACCTTGAAAAAGAAGAACAAAGCATCATGTTCCCTTTTTCAAACTATATTAGAAAGCTATAGTAATTACAACAGTGTAGGACTGGCAAACAAATAGACATAGGTAAGCAGAGCAGAACCGACAGAGCCCAGAAATAAACCGGCACAGATACAGTCAATTAATCCAGGACAAAGGAGCCAAGACTACGCAATGTGGGAAAGGGCAGTCTCTTCAATAAATAGTGTTGGGAAAACTGGGCAGCCAGATGTAAAAAATGAAACTGGACCATTTTCTTACACAACACATAAGTTACTCAGTATGGATTAAAGACTTTTGAAAGTGAGATCTGAAATCTGTACCCCGATGTTCATAGCAGCAATGTCCACGGTCGCCAAACTGTGGAAAGAGCCAAGATGCCCTTCAACGGACGAATGGATAAAGAAAGAAGATACGGTCCATATACACTATGGAGTATGACGCCTCCATCAGAAAGGATGAGTCCCCAACTTTTGTATCAACATGGACGGGACTGGAGGAGATTGTGCTGAGTGACATAAGTCAAGCAGAGAGAGTCAATTATCATATGGTTTCACTTATTTGTGGAGCATAAGGAATACCACGGAGGACACTGGGAGATGGAGAGGAGAAGGGAGTTGGGGGAAATTGGAGGGGGAGATGAACCATGAGAGACTGTGGACTCTGAGAAACAAACTAAGGCTTTTGGAGGGGTGGGGGGGTCGGAGGTTGGGTGAGCCTGGTGGTGGGTATTATGGAGGGCACGGATTGCATGGAGGAAAACATAGGTGGTAAGCTTCTTGACGTTGGTTTTGGCAATGATTCTTTCACACCAAAAGCGAGAAAAACAACAAAAGCAAAAGCAACCAAGCGGGACTACATCAAACTAAAAAGCTTCTGCACAGCAAAGGAAACCATCAATAAAATGAAAAGGCAGCCCACTGACCAAGAGACAGTATTTCAATAAATAATTTATATATCTGATAGAGTCTATCCAAATATACAAAGAACTCCTGTATTTCAAGAGCAAAAGAAACAAATAAACTCTGATTTAAAAATGGGCAGAAGAAGGTGCCTGGGTGGTTCAGCTGGCTGAGCAACAGCCTTTGCTTAGGTCATGATCCTGGAGTCCCGGGATCGAATCCTGCATTGGGTTCCCTGCTTGGTGGGGAATCTGCTTCTCCCTTTGACCCTCCCTCCTCTCATGCTCATTCTCTCTCTCTCAAATAAATAAATAAAATCTAAAAAATAAATAAATAAATAAATAAATATGGGCAGAAGATCTGAATAGACATTTTCCCAAAAAAGACGTACAGAAGACCAAGAGGCACATGAAATGATGCTCTACATCATTCCTCATCAGGAAGCTGCAAATCAAAACCGTACGGAGCTACCACTTCACGCCTGTTAGAATGGCTACTTTCAAAAAGACTAGATGTAGCAGGTGTTGGCGAGGATGGGGAGAAAAGGAAATTCTTGGGCACTGTTGGTGGGAACGTAAATTGGTGCCGTCAACTTGGGAAAACAGTATGGAGGATCCTCAAAAAATTGAAAACAGACCTACCCTATGATCTAGCAATTTCACCTCTGGGTATTTACCCAAAGGAAAATGGAAGCACTATATGTACACTCATGTTCAACGCAGCATTATTTACAGTAGCCAAGATAGGGAAACAACCCAAGTGTCCATTAATAGGTGAATGGGTAAAGAAGATGTGATGTGTGTGTGTGTGTGTATTTTTTAAAATTTACATATATTTACAGTAGATACTGTAAATATACATATATTTACATGTTTTTAATACAATCACATGCATATTTACAATACATATTGTAAAATACTACTCGCCAATAGCAAAGCACGAACTCTTACCATTTGCAACAACACAGATGGACCTCAAGGTCATATGCTAAGTGAACTAAGACAGAGAAAGGCAAATATCATGTAGAATCTAAAAATAAATAAATATAAGCTCATAAGTACAGAGAACAGACTGGAGGTGGCCAGAAGTGGAGGGTAGAGGTGGGAAAAACAGGTGAACACTGTGAGTTTGCTTGCTTTTTAGTTTAAATAGCCTGAATTTTAAAAATGAGTAAAAAAAAAAAAAAAGAATTAGAAGAAGAATCAGGGACAAACAAGTGACATGTGTGAATTCCGAGGGGGATCCATCTGTTCCTGGACCGTTTGGCGCGTGGCCATCCCATGGCTCTCCTCTCCGAGAAGGCCATTCCATCCGGCCACACTTTCTGACCCATCCAGATTCATCCACATGGAGATCGCCGGCCGCCTTGCTGGAGAATAATGAGTTCCCTGTCACAGCTGGGACAACGGCTCTCAGCTGAAACTGCACATCCAGCCTGCGGACTGGTGAGCCCAAGGCGAGGCAACCTTCCAGAAGCAGAGACGGGAGAGCGGCAGCTCCCTGCAGAGCCCGTCCTGGCCCTGCAGCCGGCCGCCCCGGGAACGGCTGAGCGGAGGAAGTCATCAGACATGGAGCAGCGATACAAAGGAAACCTTGTCCCGTGGATCTACCCAGCCTCCTCCACACTATTGATCCTCCAGGTCTTCCTGGAGAAAATCAGCTGGCGGAGATGTGGGTCCTGGAGGCTTTTCGAGGCAGACTTAATTCGGCGCCTAATCAGATAAGGCGAAGGTTAGGAAGTCATTAAGGAAAAATGATGATTTGCCTTGAGACTAGATTAATGAGCGCTATGGTCCTAAGGGAGATGTCAAAGTACCAAAAGAAGAGGAAATTACAGGAATTAATTTCCTTTTTCTTCTTTTAAGTTTTATTTTTATTCAAAGAGGACCTTAGGTTAAAAATAGAACATAGAAGTAAGAAAGTCGAATGTCACCACCAGGCAACACGGTTTTCTGTTCCTTTTATGAGTCCCTGGTCCCCCGGGCTGCTGCCTGTATCTCCCTGCCATGAGTTCTTCCTATGAGGTGCCGGGGGCCCTGGAGCGGGGACCCCACGTCTGTCCCCTGCAGGGGGATGCTCAAACTTTCACAGGCCATTGGTACCACCTACAGACGGTGACCTGGCCTAGAGTCTTGGGTCTGGGGCACAGGCAGGCTTGGAGCTGCCTTTCTCCCAACTCCAGGGTGGGGTGAAGCTAAGGCTGACCTGGGGAGATGGGTGCGTGAACACTGCACCCCAACTAAGCCCAGGTCCTGGTCTGCCCCTTAGAATATATTAGCGCTCTTCAGTCTCCGAGTGCTCCATGAGGAAGGCCCCATCTGACAGAGAATTAGTTAGACTTGGGTCACTATCCCCCATAACTCTTTCCCTATTTCCATTGTTCCTCGGTGGTACATCCAGGTTCCTATGCCTTAGCCTGCCGTTCCCAGACTGAGCCTTTGAAGACTCGGCCCATATGCTTCCTCCACCAGGAAGCCTTCCCAGTCCAGCAAGCCTAGACAAGGTGGCTCTCCTATAAACACCAAAACATACTCACTCCTCTAGATGCATGGGTTACCCACTGTTTTGGAACAAGTGCACCTCCAAACCGAACGGCTCAGAACAAGAACCATTTATTATGTCCGACACCTTCTGGAGTCAGGAATCTAGGGCTGGCAAGACCGAGGGATTTGGGCTTGGAGTCTGGGGAGGTTGGAGACAAGATGTCAGCTGTGGCTTGACTGGGGCCGAAGGAAATGGCTGCTCACGCGGCCACAGCAGCAGCGGTCCCAATTCCTTTCACTGGCCTGTCTCAGGACAGCCTGCGTGTCCTCAGGATATGGTGTCTGGCCTCCCCAGAATGGGAGTGGGGTGGGGTTGGGAGGGAGAGATGGAGAGAGGGGGCTGGCAGAACTCCAAAGTCACAGAACTTCATTTCCGCCACGGTGTTTGCTAGCAGAGAGTCACTAAGGCCAGCCCACACTGGCAAGTTGGGAGTTGGGTCCCACTTCTCACAGAAAGGATCGTCAAAGACATATTTAAAAATTACTGGGGTGCCTGGGTGGCTCAGTGGGTTAAAGCCTCTGCCTTCAGCCCTGGTCATGATCTCAGGGTCCTGGGATCAAGCCCCGCATCGGGCTCTCTGCTCAGTGGGGAGCCTGCTTCCTCCTCTCTCTCTGCCTGCCTCTCTGCCTACTTGTGATCTCTGTCTGTCAAATAAATAAATAAAATCTTTAAAAAAAAATTACTAACCTACGACCAATTGAGTTTTCCACAGAGAGCTGTAACAATGTCTCCTATGCCCCATGCTCTTCTAGAACGGGGTCATTCCACCACTGAGAGGGAGAATCAAATTCCCCCGGCCCTCAGTTCTGAGAGGGCGGCTAGCGTGCCTGTGTCCAACAGACTGTGATGGAAGACAGGGAGGACTCTCAAGCCTAGGTCATAAAAGACAGAGCACCTTTTGCCCTGGGAGCTAGGATACACATTCTGGAGGCTTGAATGACCAGCTCAGAAATCCTGCCGTCTTGAGGCAGGATGACCTGGAGAGAGCGCTCAACGGACACCCCAGCTGAGGTCTTGGCCAACAGCCAACGTAAACCCTAGATGAGTAAGTAGGACCCCACCAGCTTATTCTAGCCCCCAGCTCTGGAGTCTTCTCACCGAGAGCCAGATCCCCTGGACCAGAGTACGGCCATTCCCACTGAGTGCTGTGCAGAGTCATGGCCTGTAGCGTCGGTAGGCGTTAATGGAATGGTGGTTTTAAACAGCTACATTTTGGGGTTCTGTGTTATACAGCGTTTAGTAACCGGAACATGTTTTGCATTATAATTGTCTATGCTCTCTCTCTGTCTCCCCGATGAGGTGGTTAGACTGAAAGCTTTTCTAGGGCACAGAGCTGTGTGTTTCTCTTTCTTATAAAGCACCCAGCATAGTGCCTGGCATGTCATAGACGCTCAACAAATGTTTCTCAAATGAATAATGAAAGGATGGAAATTCATGGAATTGTGCTGGCTGGAATTCAGGGGCCCCACGTCCTGTGGGAGACTTCCCACTATCTGCCTGTCCGGCTCGCTGCCCAGCTCCCTGCTCCTACGGAGTTTGCGTTCTTCTGCTGTATTCTCATCCCACCCTTCTCCTGACCTTCGAAATTCACCGCAAAATCATTTAATCAAGTCCTCCTTCCCCGGCTGTGCAAAGACTCGCATACCATTAACATAAGTAAGCAGTAATCAGGGCTCATAAAAGCGGTTGTGGCCTCCAACTCAAAAGATATTTCCATTTAATTTTGATTCTAGGTTCCATGATTGGAAAACAATTTTGAACTTTTAATTCTCCACTCCAAATATATGGGCTGGGATGATGTGTTTTGAAAAATGTTTTGAAAAATTAAATTTTTCCTCAGTTGTATTCAGAGGAGGTGAATGCATTTAATCTTCATATTAATAAATTTATACAAAGGGGATTGTGTGTTTATTAACATTTGTATATCTTTCTACATTAATGCAGAATATATATGTGTGTATATATGTGTGTGTGTACATATACATATACATATATATTTATATGCTTGTTAAAGATTTTATTTATTTATTTGAGAGAGAGAGAGCGAGAGCGAGCGCACATCCCAGCGGGAGGAGGGGCAGAGGGAGGAGGAGACGAGCAGCTTCTCCGTGAGCCCAGAGCCTCACGCCAGGCTTCAGCCCACAACCCTCGGATCAGCCCTGAGCAGAAACCAAGAGTCAGAAGCTTAACAGACTGAGCCGCCCAGCGCCTCACGAATGTATTTCGAACAGGTCTGATAGTTGAGAAAATGCTCTCTAAGTTGGCCTGGGTAGAAGTCTCGATTATTGCGTTCTCAAACTGCTCTCCAGTGGACCCACTGCCTTTACGTATTATTCACTGGATTTGATAACAACGAGTGCCTTCGATCTGAGAGTCACACGACCAAGGACAAGTGGCTCCAGGCTGCAAGGCAAATACTCAGCTACTTCCTCTTCCCTACCCCAACTTCCCTTTTCCTTCTGTATTTCCGCCGCCCTCAAGGACAGTCACCTGGAACAGCACTCGGTTCTCATTATCCCTTCGTGGCCTGATTAAGTCTAACTCTCCTCAGTTCTGCAAATGCTCATTCAGTCTAAAAACGCAACCAAAACGTCAGTCAAACTGATTTACACTTGTTTGTCACCAGCAGCTGTTTTAAGAAAAAAAAAAGTTGTTCCCTCAAATTCAAAGAATTTTGTGCTATTGTGTCAAGTATAGTAGATACACACTCACACACACTCACACTCACACACAGACACAGACACATGGGGACACACAGTCACACGGACTGTGTGTCACACTCACACGGACACAGACACACGGGGACACACACTCACACACACTCACACACACATGGGGACACACACTCACACACACTCACACGGACACAGACACACGGGGACACACACTCACACACACATGGGGACACACACTCACACACACTCACACACACGGGGACACACACACACACTCACACGGACACA
>ML105762.1:0-20488 GCA_003697995.1 Taxidea taxus jeffersonii | reverse complement strand
ACACACACACACACACACACACATTCGGATGCAGTGGGTAGAAGAAGCAAGATTTCCTCCCCCAGAATTAAACACACACTTGCAGTGAAGTAAAGTTGTGAAGAACTTCTCATTCCTTCCCTCTCCCCTGCCCTTGACTATGTGTGACTACTACAGAATCAGCTATAGAAATGAGTGAGTTGTAGTTAAAAGGAAAAAAGAAAACAGGACCCCCCCCATACTTGAAAGATTATCAAGTTTAAAAGTCTAGCCAGTTTGAATGCCTACACAGCACTATTGATTAGAAAGTGCGGGAGGGAGACCAAAGATGGCACTGGCCCTGACCTCAGCCTGTCGACTGAGCAAGAAGGATCTGACACGGAGGCAGAGACAGGATGACGGCTCTTCACGGAAGGGTGCGTGCAGAAAAGTTTTAGCTGTGGACACTCTGTATTGTGAGACAAGTGTGAACGGCACAGCAGGGCGGACTTGCCCAGGGTCAAACAAGTCATGATCCACTGGCATGATGGTTCCTGAAACATACACCTTCCACCTGCCTCCCTCCAGGCTGCCCAACCTCAAACAGTGGGCACGTATGTGCCATTGACCTCTAGGTCCCGGCCCAAGCTGCTCTCCAGGCTCAGCCAGAGAAATTGAGGCAGTGAGGCCAAATGGCCAGAGCCAGCCAAAAGAGGAAGCAAGGGCAGTCCTGTGTCTCCTGGAGCAAGGGCAGTCCTGAGCGTCCTTCCAGGTTCCTGATGCTGATGTGACAGCATCCTCTTCCTGCATCAGCTGTGCTCAGTAAGTCAGGCCCTCTCACTCTCAAAAATGACCAAAAGGGACACGTGAAAGTCAAACTTGAACGAGCAAACACGCCCCAGACAGAGGGAACAGAGGCCTTGAAGCACATCTTATCAATGGCAATGAACCAAGCATCCAGCTTATTTCTACTCAAGACATCCGACTTATATGGAAGATCAGCTAGACCGGACCTAGCGTCTGAAGCACGAAGCAGTAACATTTTCAGGGGAGGGAAGAGGCAGCACGAATCTTCCTATTGGCAGATCACAAAAAAAACCAAAACTGAGAGGAAGTTAAATCAATTTCGAGGAATAGCCTGGGGGGGGGGGGGCGGACTGTAAGAGTTAAACTTAGGGTAACAACAACAAGCACGCCGGGATTAAACTCTCTATTCTTTGCTGGCCCCCTTTTCAAAGTTGTTTCTTCTAAGACAGGGCATTAAACCAGCCCTTCCGGACTTGGAGTTCTGGCACGAGGTGAAGCGACACTTCTTCCCACTCGGCTAACTGCAGGTCATCATACAGTGGCTCTCAGAGGTGGAGAAGGCAGGGGCTTCTTGGGATCAGAGGGAGAACAGGATGGTCAGTTCCCGGGTGTTTATATGGTTTTTTTCACAGGCCCCAGACTGGGTGCTGTAGATGTTGGCAACGTGGAAACTCTAATGAGACATAGGTAGAGAAAAGCACCCCACCCCAGCCTCCTCTTCCTGTCAAGGGGCCAGGGAATAGGCAGTCTCTAAGGCAGAAAACTTTCCAACCGAACATGGAAAAACCATAGCCCCCCACCCTGGTTCACATCAGCAAAGACCTGGGTGGGGGTGGGGGACCACTTTCTGGCTATAACAAAGTTGTCCTCCCCAACTCCCCCCGCTGGATGGTGACTGGGAAGGGTGACTGGGGAGCGGGGACTTTCACCACCTTCCCTTGGGAATGAGCCTCTGAGTCCCCCCTTCCAGAAGTGCACTCCTGGCACCCCGGCGTGCTTTAACTCCCAGGCCAGGTGCTGTCAGGGGAGGCCTGGTGGGAAGTCTGACCCCCTCCTCTGCTCCGCACCAGCAAGGCACCCTTCCAGCCTTCAGGGTGTCCGTGGGAGAACGGGGAGGACCCCGCACTTACCCTGGCGGGCAGCTGCAGGATGGCAGCCCTTCCCCCAGGAACACGGTGCCAGAGGACACCTGCTGAAACGGGTCTAAAATAAGATGCGGAGTCTAAAACATCATGCCCCAAATGTGCAGGATACAGCTAGAAATCACTCCATGTTCCAAGAACCAGGAGCGTCTCGGCTTTCCCGAGCAAGGACAACCGACACCCCTGAGCACTGAGATGCCACAGGCATTTGGAAAGGGCCATCCTGAACCAGGATCGCGAACGAGAATTCTGAACAACTCCCTCAAGGAGGAAGCGAGCCCGCACTCCAGGGAGCGAAGAGCAGAGTCTCGACAAATACGTAGAAGACGCAAACAGGAATCAAATGGAAATTCTGGAATTGAAAAAGCAGCAACAAAATAACAAAGTCAGTGGGTGGGCCCAGCGGAACAGAAGCAGAGGAAAGAGCTCGCGAGGTCAAAGACAGAACAACGGAAATTCCACTCAGAACAAGAGAGAGAAAATGCGCTGAAAGGTAGTCCTCCCAGTTGCGCAGTGGAACATTCCAAGGAAATCCCGGGTCCCTAGAAAGTATAAAGCTATTATCCAGACACTGTTTCCAACGCAGCCGTGAGCTGAAGAGTCTCATGTTTCCACAAAATCTCTGCAGACTGAGTTGATCTGATCTCTCTTCTGCAAAGAAAAGCGAGCAATCAATTAGTGCTTCTAGAAATCTCCTGGAGGTAAAATTGCTCAAATGTCTTTGGCTGCTTAGAAATGTCCATGGAATCAGTCCCAGAAGAGATAAAAGCCCCTTTTGCTCCTGGTGCCCTGGCTCATGCCCATTTGTTCTCCAGTGGGTACCAGGACCCCGCCGAACTCAGGGGCAGACCAGCGTGAGAAAACAGCGCGGAACAGAACAAAAACCTCCCGGGTCACGTGACCAGCCTCCGGGCCGTTTTGGTACCAACGGTCATTCAGGACGCTGGAGCGCTGGGCTTTGCTCCGAGGGGCTGTAAAGCTGGGTAAACACATTCCCCAAGAAGGTGACACAAGTATCATGCCGTGAATCATTTCTTTCAACGGGTCTTCATCAGTGCAGAGCACTGCTCCGTGTGGCTGGAACCCATGCCCGAACTCTAGCCAGAGGTCCCTGTGAGGAGCTCAGGTGCCAGAGACGTGAGGGGCAGGCTGGGGTGCGGACGGACACCATCAGCAACCGACGTGAAAAATAAATAAATGAGTATTCAAGAAAATTCTGTTCCTCTGATTAAAAAAGAAAGAAATGGTAGAATAGGATAAGGGGGATGCAGAGGGAGAGGGCGCTGGAACATGGGCGACGCAGCTGGGAAGTCGCTGGGAACAAAAAGGGTGGCCCAGGGGCAGAACAGGGCAAGCCGAGCGACGGGCAGCTGGGGCCGGGTTGGGGGTCTGGCAGCACACTTGGGGGGTCTGGCAGCACACGGAGCCCGTGGCGAGAGTGCTGCTCCCAGCCAGGAGGGGGATATGCAGTCTGGGCTTGTGCAGGAGACGGGGATTTCGAATCAGCCAAGGGATGCCCCGAGCTATTTGACTTTACATATTCTCACAAGAGGTAGAAGAACGAGAACCAAACCAGCAGCAGGCATCCTTTCTTAGCTTTCCAATTCCCCTACACACAGCCCTGGTCGTCTTATTCAAACCCAGGGGAGGCCCAGCCCCCATCCTAATAAGGCAGGAACTCTCAGTTTAAAAAACAGGTGTTCTGGAAGCCAAGCCCCCATGTTACATTTCAGTCTTTCTTGTTTGATATGAACGTCAGCCGCCAAGAAAAACACCACGGGACTAGAAAGTAAGCGGATCCGCCTTCGCACAAACCTCTCAGCATGTTTCCTGCGCGGCATTTCCCTCTCGGGCATTTCTGCATCCCTGCAACCTGGGTGATGCTTCTCCTTCTGACCTTGGCCTCCGTCGCCGTCCACAGGGGGACGCCACACGCGCTCGGGTCTACAAAGGCGCACACACACACACACACACACACACACGCGCGCGCCCGAGGGTGCAGAGGGTGCCGAGCTGAGCTGGGTTTCCTGTTTCCCGGCACTCGCAGACTCTAAGATGAAATCCAGTAAGGGCGCCCAGCAATCCCTCTCCGCGGACCGCATCAGCACTCACTTGGGTCCACGGTAACAAAAATGCCCCAGTGAGCATAGGAACTATTGCTCATCATGTAGATTTTCAAGAGTCATAGCTATAGGAAAAAATGCGAAGAAATGGAAAAAATGATACGGACTCAAGGGAAACTCTTTGTGGTTAGCTGGTTTAAATAAAGAATTTCCTTCGGGTAGTTACATCAGGTACAGAAGAAGTCAATATGAAGTCCATGAATTCGGAATGTGGAACCATCAGACAGCGGCCAGGATGAAATGGGGAGCTTCTCACAGCCCGACACGAAGGAGCAGGTCATAAGCAGATATGACGTGTGATGGGCCCCACCATCGGGAATGTCATCGAAGTGGGGGAGCAGCGGTAAAGGGTTCCCCGCAAAGAGGGGACAGTGTGTCCATTATGGGAGGGTGTGCACGCATCCCACTGGGAAGGCTGGCTCCGTCAAGGAAACAGAAACGCGAGCCGGATGGGAAAAGTTCGGCTGCCCCTAAATCAGCGGGAAGCCTGCTGGTAAGAGGTCGGAGGGCTGCTTTCCTGAGGTGCGACCCCCATGGGGGTGGAAACCTGAGGTGTAGACAGCGCTCGCTCTCCACAGAAAGGCACAAGCCGAAATCCTGAGTCGGCGCCGGAGCCGGAGCCCGGCCCAAAGGGGATCGTCCGCTTCCTCCTTAGCTGCCTGTCTTGAATTCATCCAAGAGCCCACATCCATCTCTACATCTGGAGAGCAAAGGGTTTAGAGACTGCTCATTTACGAGGAAGATGTCGCTAAGCCCCTAGAAAAGGTCTTCACAAATTGAGCAACAAAATATGCTAACGATGTTAACAAAGGCGGAAAGAGGAGGGAATCATTCTGTTTCCTTTAGTGCCCCTCTTGATGGTCTGTGCCCAGCCCCACAAGGGGAGTCTGAGAGCACAGGCTGGGAGAGACCTGGGACTAGCCCCACATGCGGACAGGGCAGGGTGGGGTCAGAGGGGAGGCTGAGGTCCGGGGGCCACTCAGGCTGCAAGAGGCTGTCGGAGGCTAGGCGACTCCTGGAGGGTCAGCAGCCATGCCCACGGCAGCCATGCCCACGGCCCGGCCCTCTCCAAGGGAGAGGGAAGGTATCCTCCGTTGTCTGCTCCGCTCCTAGGATAGTGAGTGGCATGAGCAGGTGCTCAGCACATGTTTGTTGAGTGAATCAATGAGGTCAGCTGAGGCCCAAATACAGAGGAGGGATTGGAGACCCGACCAGGAAGTGCTGAAGAACAGAAATGCCAGACAAGGTGATAGTTGGGATAGAAGGAGACAGGCAGAAGCCTGGAGACAAGGTGAGGCAAGGACTGTGGGGGGTCTGGGCTCATTCAGCCCTGGGGCTTCTGAGCAGTCTCCTGGCTACAGGAACCGAACCAGCCTGGCTGGCCTGGGTCCTGGAGATCAGCGGGGGCACCTGCCCTTGGGGAGCAGGGTATGGGGGGACGTCACTTCTCCGGCCTGCTCTCTGTGTCCCTCTTTATGCCCCATTTCTGGCTGATCACACCCCAGAGGAGCTGCCAGACTGTTCAGTCCTGGGGCCAGCAGTGTGAGCCTGGGGCCTGTCCTTGGCCACCAGAATCCTCACTGGGGAAGGACCCGCAGAAGTACATTTCGAACTGTGCTGGACTGGACTGCAAGTTGGAGTCTTCCAAAACTAGGCTTTTGGAGACTCCCAAACCTGTTGTGCTAGTTTCCTCAGGTAGGACTCAGAGAAAGGCAACGGGGCCAGCTAACTGCAGCCTCAAAAAAATAAAAAAATCGGTTCACATTCAGCTCGCCAGGGACAATCGGTCCTTTAGCGAGGCTACAACCATGGCCTTTATATAGGATTTTAAATACTGACTTAAATCCCCAAAAGGGAATATCTACAGACACTTCTCACTTCTACAGACCTAAATACAATTTAACACTAATACGAAAGGCATCTTCGCAGTTAGGCGGGACACACTAATCCTGTGTAACTTAGGGACCCTCCCCTGCGTCCCCCTGAGCACTGCGCTACAAATCTCCTGCTTTGTTTGTACTTGACTTCCCAGAGCTGAGTTTCTGTATATCTAGGGTTGGAATGTCTGTCCCACCCAGTGGGCAGATTTGTGCTGGATTTCAGGCTCCTGGAAGCCACGGCTCATTCCTTCTCTGCTACTTTGCACAGACAGACCTGGATCTACACAACATACGTAAATCCCCAGTGACTACGGTTCGGCCCAGGCCCTCCTGGGAATCACACAGAAATATCCGGGTTCCTCAGCACCAGTGCGGCTCTCGGGTCTGGCCTTCTGGCACGGAGAGCTACGGACGGCAGCCGGATTCCAGCCCGCAACAAGTTCTTTCTGACCCTTAACGTCCTCGTCTTCTGCGTCCTGGCGCGAGGCACACCCCGCCATACACAGATGTTGCCAGAGAGCAGCGGCCCACTCACTGAGCCGCCGGGTGGAGCGCTGCCTCCCGCCTCAACCGCAAGAAAAGAGCTTCCTCGGGGCGGCTCAAACTCTCCAAGTCTCCACATCCAGCCACCCGGCGGCTACGACGTCCCCTCTGTGGGTGTCCGACCCGGTCTTTTCCCATCGGGCGGCATCGCCGCTGCATGCGCCCCGGGGCGGAGGCCACCAGATCGGTTCCGAGCGACGGCGGGAGGACCGGGCGCGTGCGGCAACCCTCGCGGCCCCCGGAGCTGGGAAGCCGACCCGGCCCAGAGGAGCTTGCCGCTCCCCGCTGCTCCCCCGCCTGCCCGCAGGGGTTACAGAAAACAGTGACATTGAACTAGAGCCAAGTCCGCGAGGCCAAGAGCGCGCTTGCCTCCCGGTCTGACGCGGCTCCTTCGCGGCCGCCCAAGCCCCGAGCCCCGCCGGCGCCCCGGGTTTCAAAGGCGACCGGCCCCACGTCGGGGTCACGGGCTTGGGGGAGAGTCAACTAGCACACGAGGGAAGCAAAGCGCGACGCTCTCAGGGCTCTTGGAAGAAAGCGGTGAGCGGGGAGGCCACCCGAGCCCCGTCGCTCTGTCCTGGGGGGACCGTGTGAAGCGCACGACCCTCCCGCCCCAGGAGGGCTGACGGCCGGCGGGAAGGCGGGCTGCTCCTCGCACCAGTCAAAGGGCTTTCACACATCCCCTCGTCCCCCACGCACCGCCTGCCTCCACTCAAGAAAGCTCCAGAAATGCTCGGGCAGCGTCTGGGACCCCAGCCCTCTCTTTTAAAGTGATTTCTTCAGGGACGGTGCGTCCTGCCTTCAGCACCGTGGGCTCCGCGGCGGCACCTGCTCGGCCTCATCTCCACCCGCCAGCACCGTCCTCAGGACGCCCTGTGCTGGGCTCCCCGGCGCTCCCGTCAGCCTGGCCCCGGCCTGACTCTCCACGCTTCTGAACGACGAGCAGATGGAACCAGAAGGCGTGCCAGGGGCCAGCGTACAGCAAGCACGGGTGTGGAGACGTGCAAAGACCCGGGGGCCCCGGAAAACGCGGTCCTTCTGCTGGGAAGCCCAGGCGCGGCGCTTGGGGCGGGGGGACGCAGCAGAGGACAGAGGTGGGGCACAAGGCACCTCGGGTCAGAACCTGGGTCGCAGTCCTCTCTGTGTGCCCAGCACCTAGAGCACAATGCCTGGGAGGTGCTAACAGTAGGTACTCAATAGGTGTTTACCAGATTGACTCGAAGGGCCTTCCATTGTTTGCGCGCGCTCTTCAAAGGTGTGTGGGGTGTCAGGTGGGGTACGCGCTGGCCGGGGCTGAGACGGAGGCCTGTGTTCCAGGCTCACTGCAGTGGTGCCCACAATATCCCGGCCCAGGATGAAAGCCTCTCCCTCGTCCACCCAAAGGGCCAAGCGTGTGTGTGCTAACCCGACGGGAAGGAGCTTGGCTTCATCTCACCTCTTCTCCACCGATCCTGCCTCTAGTCGGAGATACGGGACTAGGATCTGCCCCGTCTGCTTGAAGCTATGCATTGCACGTGAATAATCACGTATTTACGAGCATCCAAACCACCCTGGGGAAAGCGACGGCCCGGCAGGGACACCTGCTCCATTTGGCCCTGGAAGATTTCCAGTGAGAAACGACCCACAGCCTTGCAACAGAGTGAAATCCAGCCGGCCGCCTCGGTCCCTCTGCCTGGCTGGGGGCTACCCCAGGCCCCTCGGCACAGCCCTCCCTGTCTGGGCGTGGCCAGCACTGCCTGCTCCCTGCCCCACCCCGGGACCCCCCTGCATGGGTCATCTGGGGTCCCTGGTGCACAGACCTCTCTCCCCGCGAGGTTGCACCTGGGTTTCAGGGTGAGTCCCTTTGTCATCGTGGCTCCCCCTCCCTGCTCACCTCTGGGCCTGTGCTACGCCGACCCCTGCCAAGGCCCTCTGTCGACTCGCCCACCCCTAGATGCCCGCTGTGATGGCTGGTGGGTCCCCCTTTCTTCGAGTAACAGAAGACCACACTCAGTGGGGGGGCATGTGACCTGCACAAGTCACTTCGGTACTCCTCCCTGTCCAGGGTGACAGTGCAGACAGGTGTGCTGGAAAATGATTCCCAACCAGCTCTCCAGGGGAAAGACAAGAGCCCGATGTACAGCTTTGTTGCCTTCCATGGTGTAAATCACCACCGGAAGAGACGTGACAGTAAAATGTAATACACCAATTAGGGAGTGGCGAGATTTGAGTACTTATTACCTTATACTGTAAGTTTGTGCTGCTGTGGTCATAACCGACTTGGAGTATCTTAGCAGCTGGCACCAGGGACTGTCGGCTCTACTGGTTACAGAGATGGGCTCATGACTCGGATTGGGCCAGGCCCGGAGCTGAGGTGGGGGGGCTCTCTCCTCCTTGGTAGCAGAAGTGATTACAATGAGAGTTTGAAGCTCCTGGCAGCCACGCTGGGGGAAGAAAGCCCATCTACCAAGAATCAGGGCGCCCAGCACAGGGGAGCTAAGGGAGCTGAGTCCGGTGGCCAGTGGACGCCGATCCCAGCCCCCTCCCTGCAGCTGGGCACCGTGAGCTAGTAATGTCTGGACAGGTGCTTCAGCCCCACGCAAGTGGGAGTTCGGGCACACGTGCCTTCTGCCTCTCTCCTCACGCCAGGTTCCTGTTCTCTGAGGTCCGGCTGATGTCATTCCCTTTCTAGAGCCTTCCCCGACTCATCCAGATGAGAGTAACTGAAATCCTACAATACTCAGGTCGCTCCCGTATTACTCAAGAGTGAGTCACATGGTCTTCTGTTCCCTCCTGTGTGCTATACGAGATTAGTACTCAAGAGACAGGTTTGGGCTCATTCAGTAATTATGACTTAGAAACTGAAATGCAACGCGTCCGGCTGTGTCCTCCAATGCCCACACCTGCAGGTGACACGGACATAGTTTCAGGACCAAGCGGGGTGTTCCAGGTGCACAGTGGTTCACTCCAGGCCGGGGCGGACCCCCGACTTACCCACACGAACATCACAGAGAGGGCTCTTGCTCTGTGCCAGGAGGGGGCCAGCCACTGGGACGACTCCCAATCAAACGTCCCTGCCCCTGGGGAGCTCTCATTCCTGACAGCAATAAGGTAAGTCAAGACCGAGACAAGCACCAGGGAGCCCCAGGGAAGCAAGTGACTCGTCTTCTCAGGGTTGGAGGGAAGAGCCAGCATGGGCTTCACAAATGGCGGGACTGAGACAGAGCTGCCTCATGAAGACCTGAGGTCCTCAGTCACACACTAACCGGTGCTCTGTACCCTGCACCTGCCCAGTGCCTTTGCTGGAAGGCATCGCCTTATTCTTCGAATGTGGCATTCCCCTCTTTTGTTCCAAGAAAACAGTCCTGAGCTCCACACACATTATTTTGGTGAAAATGACATGAAAGGTGGCTTTCCACTTGCCCATCTCAGCCAGGAACTGTCCCATCCAGTCAAGCCTTGGCTTAAATGATCATGAGAAGAGCAAGAAAAGGACCTCCCCAGTGCAATGTCAGCCAGACACAGTCAACCTCGAAATGAAAGTCTCACGTTAAAATTATTCCTGTTGAATGTACACAGCTCCTTTATCCCCACTGAGAAAGGAGCACTAGGTGAAGCAGGGTACACGAAGGCCTGTGTTTACAAAGCCCAGGACGATCAGCCATGGTGTTTGCACAGAGGACATGCGAACTAAAATGTCAGGGTAGAGCGTCTATCAAGAGATAGCCCTTTTGCAAAGAGGGGTGGTGAATTCACATGATAAAAGGCAAGTTAAGTAAAAAATTAGTGCCTGGGAGTGCACACAGTGATAGTGTTTCTTGTCATAGGCCTAAGATCACCCACAAGGAGCAGATGGTGAACATTAGCTCATTTCTTAGTTCTGGAGACAGGCTTAGGTCCGGGCTCCTGCCCTTGACCAAAGTTACGGAGATTAACTTGTCATCTTGCTGGGGTTTTCCTGATTATAGAGCTGCGAGTCCCACAGCCTGGGGACCCTGCCGGTTGGAGGCAAACTTGAAAGGCTGGTCACCCTCAAGACCCTCAGGGCAGATAAGGACCCACGGGGGGGGGGGGGGGGGGGGGGGGGGGGGGAAGCCCTCCCCTCCCCGTGCCTCTCACGGCCCTCCCGGAGCCATTATCAGGCAAAGCAGTCCCGCAAGTAGGCCTCCTTTTTAAGGATGTTCCTCCTTCTGCCCAGGGAGCTGATGCTGCTCCAGCCTCCCCCTCCCTTACGGGGTAAACATGACTTGAACGTCCAGCATCTCTCCATCTGGTCCACTTTCTCTGAAGCAGGGCCTCGGAGAGCTGCCTCATTAGCCGTCGACATTCTCTCTCAGCACCCAGGCCTAGGCAGGCGCCCTGCAGCCCTATCTATGGGGTAAATGTTCCCGACTCAGGTTCTTAAAGGTGGAAGGGACTTGAAAAGTCACCTAAACAACTCCTTCCTGCACACGGGTAGTCTGAAGAGCGCCCCGCGACACATTGCCCGCTGAAGGGAAGCTCTCCCAGCTCCCCGGGCTTCACAGGAGGGGCTCCGCACTCCCCGCCCCCGCCGCCTTGCTGTTCCCAGACAGCTCCTGTCATTACAGGCCTTTGACCGTGTCGTGGGTGCCTTTCTGCACATGCCCGACTCCTTCCTCCCAAGGCTGTGGGCCACATCCAGTCCCTCTTCCACACAGTGTCCTGCAAGAAATGACACGGCTATGGCGCCTCCCAGGCGGGTCTTCCTCAGCCCCTAGCGTGTCCCCTCCCACACTCCTCCGCCACCCCGACCACGTCGTCCTCCTCCCGCAGTCCAGGGTATCAGAGCTCTTTGGAGGACACACTCCACACCGTCTGGCCCACGCCTGCTGCTAAGCGCGTCCGAACAGCAAGAATGCCTTCACCCTACATTTTTATAGCAGGTGAAATTCTCTTTCTCTTCTACAAGTGGAAAAACAAAGGACCTACCACCAAGGGGGTTGGGCCAGCACACAGGAATCCAGGACACACAGTTCCCAATGCAGCTTCCTTTCGGGAACACCAGAGCAGGTCACTCCTGCCCCCACCCGTCCCATGGCCCCAGACACAAGTCGTGCAAATAAATCTACCCGAAAACAGCTACACGGGGACTGTGAAGGCAGCCTGAGAATGGGAGAGAAAACAACTCGACTCAATGGTTTCCACGGGATGGCCTCTGTACATCGCGACAGATGGGGCTTTCGTATGTATTTTATGACATTATGACGAAACACCGAGGCATTTCTAGGATTTTTTATTCCTTCAGAAGAAAATGTAGAGGTGGGCCCATACTCTTAATTCCTTTCTGAAGACCTGGGAGAGACACTGGCCTGAGAAGGGATGCCTCAAACTGTTTGGAAATGCTTCCTCTCCCCTCTGGACCCAAGATCAACTGAAGTAGAGGAAACGAGGGGATTTGCCGCTCGTCTTCCCTTTGCTTTGGAACTTGTGTCTCTGCAGCCCATTTCTCCCTTGCCTCAAACTCTGTGCTACTTAAATTCTATCTCCAGTATGCTGGGACCAAAACCCGTAGCTCAGGCAGTGGTCTTCAAATGCTTTGTGATTATTTAAGTAAAAAATTAAATATGCACCATTAGCACACGCAAATTTCATGTTTTATAAAACTCATAAAATATTTTAAGTGTCTTTTATCTTATCCCTGTATAATGATAAAGGAAACATAAATTAGAAACATGAATTTCTCTCTATACCCTAACGGCCTGTCTTGTTTACCCCCTAGGGAATACCCACCCCACTTTGGAGACTGCACACCATCGTCTTATGAAGTTACGAGACACCAAAGTCAAACTTCTAACCTAATTTGAAAGCTGTAACTTAAGTCACAAGTGAAATTTAATGCTTATGAAAACAAATGGGAACCTTGGCTGAGGATTAATTTATTTATAAACCACATCAACAGCTAAGATGATGCTCAAAGACGAACATCTGCTCAGACAATTCAGTATCACATCTGTATTATCAAATTCGTTGTTTCTTTACTACCCTTACTTGAAATTTGCACTCTACGTAAAATATAAAGTAATTCCTTATACAAAGGATTGTATAAATATATAATTATATATGTATACGGGTATGTGTATATTTATATATCCCTCTACTATGCGTAAAATATATATGCACACATATGTCCCCAAACATACATTTAAGATAAAGGAAATGATGTTGCTCAAGTTAAACACGGCATCCTCTAACACAGTGACATTACTCTTAAATACTTTAAGGAAACAGTCAACAAAACCAAAAGACAACCGACAGAATGGGAGAAGATATTTGCAAACGACATATCAGATAAAGGGCTAGTATCCAAAAGCTATAAATAACTTATCAAACTCAACACCCAAAGAACAAAGAATCCAATCAAGACATGGGCAGAGGACATGAACAGACATTTCTGCAAAGAAGACATCCAGAGGGCCAACAGACACATGAGAAAGTGCTCCACATCACTGGGCATCAGGGAAATATAAATGAAAATCACAATGAGATACCACCTCACACCAGTCAGAATGGCTAAAATGAACAAGCCAGGAAATGACAGATGCTGGCGAGGATGTGGAGAAAGGGGAACCCTCCTACACTGTTGGTGGGAATGCAAGCTGGTGCAACCACTCTGGAAAACAGCATGGAGGTTCCTCAAAAAGTTGAAAATAGAGCTACCTTACGACCCAGCAATTGCACTACTGGGTATTTACCCTAAAGATACAAACGTAGTGATCCAAAGGGGCACGTGTACCTGAATGTTTATAGCAGCAATGTCCACAATAGCCAAGTTATGGAAAGAACCCAGATGTCCATCAACAGATGAATGGATAAAGAAGATGTGGTAGATATATATATATAGATATAGAGAGAGATATAGATATCTACTATGCAGCCATCAAGAAACCCAAAATCTTGCCATTTGCAACAATGTGGATGAACTAGAGGGTATTATGCTAAGCGAGATAAGTCAACCAGAGAAAGACAATTATCATATGATCTCTCTGATATGAAGAATTTGAGAGGCAGGGCAGGGGGTCGTGGGGGAAAGGGAGGGAAAAATGAAACAAGATGGGACTGGGGAGGGAGACAACCCGTATGAGACTCTTAATCTCAAGAAACTGAGGGTTGCTGGGGGAGGGGGGGTAGGTAGAGGGTGGTTGGGTGGTGGACACTGGGGAGGGTATGTGCTGTGGTGAGTGCTGTGAAGTGTGTAAGCCTGATGGTTCACAGACCTGTACCCCTGAAACAAATAATACATTATATGTTAATATTAAAAAAAAAAAAGTCCAGTGTTGCCTATCAAACTCCATTTCCTGAATCAGTGAGATAAGACCACTGGGACAGTGATTGTGCTTCCAGTCTCCAGGAGCATCAACCAGATAGTGGCGCTGTTTCTTGACGAGTTGAGCTGATAATAGGCGGCTGTGGTCAGATTGCAGACCCAGTCCTTTTCCCCCTAAATAAACACAACGGCGCTGGTACAAAGGGCTAATTTGGCAACAAGCTTTGCGTGGGAAAGGTCCGCAAAGTAAAAGCCCGGTTCTAAATAAGATGGTTTCCGCAGCGGTGGCTGGCTGTGGGGGAGCCCAACACTGATTAGGAAGAGAAGACACTGTATCTGAATGAAGCTGGGCAGGCGCCGTCCTTGATCCTTGAGGCTAACAAAAGCCAGGCACATGGGAGCAGGACAGAATGCCTCCCTGAGATTGTTTCATTTGCTGTGACTTCTTTATGCAAGGCCAGGAGAAGGAAGAGAAGATGGATTGCCCCCTTTAGTAGCCAGAGAGATGGTTACTAGGACAGACTCAAGTATTGCATTATGTGTAAGCAATTCCCTTTCCCTGACTTCTGAGACCTTTCCCCAGGTTTGAAGGGCCGTTTAATTCTATTTTTCCCAGGCAGATGGCTTTGGTGGTTAGCCAAAGCGGTTCTGGACTTGAATAGCGTACTTAAAGTGATAAAAATGAACACCAGTTGGAAATACAAGACAGGATCAAAGAAGAGAGCAAGCCCCCGTCTCCATTCATTGGAAGATGCGCATGTCAATCGTGGCTGGCCGCGCGTGGGCCCATCCCCTGTGGGTGAGCTTGTCCCTGTCCTCCTCAGCCGCTGTTAGCAGCCCCCCGTGACTCGTTGGAGGTCACTGACTTTGAGAGGTAGGAAGAGGGATTCCCGGGACTGGCCCATGAGTGACAGCAGGGCGGTCTACCTGCATCCCCTCTGTTTCCTGCGCTACCAGTAAAGCAAGCCCGGGTGCGTGAGCCCAAGCCGGGTGAAGGCCAGGAGGGCGAGGGAGAAAAAACCCAGGGTCCGCCCAGGCGGGCGCCGCACTTGCACTTCCCTCCACCAGTAAGCTCAAAGTCAGCCCGACTGGAAGAGACTTAGAAAAGGAAAGTGCACTGGTTTTCCCAGGCTGTTGCAACAAAGTATCCCAAACTGGGGAGCTTACCACCCACAACACTGCCTCCCAGTTCTGGGGGCCAGAAGCCGATGACCGTGCGGACAGGTGGGCTCCCCGGGGCTGCCGCGCAGAATCGGCCCACCTGCCCCCCTCGGGGCTTCTCCCGGGGCTTCACATCGTTTTCTCTGTGCCCGTCTGTCGCTGTGACCCAATTTCCCCTTTTATAAAGACACGGCCCTAGTGGATTAACACCCACCGCACTGATGGCATCTTAAGTTGTTTTTTTATCTTCAAAGACCCTGTTTCTAAATCAAGCCACTTTGCCAGGCACGGGGGTGACGATTCAACCCATAACCCCAGCATGTGGCTCTGGGGTCACGCTTCCCTCTTACTGCCTTTCTATGGACTCACTACTGTATTTGCGACGGGGCTCACCATGTTGTACGCAGGTCTGAAAAACAGGAAAGCAGGGCGTGAAAATCGTCACCCCGGTCCCCAGGACTCCGGCCACACCCCGCCTTTGTTGCAAAGGGCTCCTTAATATCTCCCCCCTCTATTCCTTCCCATAAGCCATTCTCTATTTAGTTCTTCTGGGTGTTTGGGTTCTTCTTGTTTTTGTTTCTTTATAAGGCACGCTCGTATGAAATATAAGACATTCAGAAAATATAAATGCAATAAAAAATCATCCTTAATTATAATTCCTAAAAATGGCACTCCGATAAGCTGATTTCCCGTCTATACTTGTAAGGTTGGTATTTTACTCTATACTTTGGCATCATGCTATTTTTACTTCATATTATATCCTTGGGGTGTAACATGGTTCAAAGAAATAATGACCCAGCTGGGTATCTGTCTATAAAAGATTATGTGTGAACAGATTTTTCAAAAGGAACAAATTAACAATTTCTCAAGGCACATTTTGAACAATGCCGCTCAGAGCAAGACAAAAATAAATCCTGACGTAAACTAATGTTCACAGTGCTTGGAGTCCCCAAGCACGAATACTTGGAGTTCATCTATGGTACGGGGGGCTTCAAGCCCACTGCTCCCCTGTGCTCCTGTCCTCCCAGCCCAGTGAGGCTGCTGTGGCCTTGTCCATTTGGGCTCCAGTCTGCAGACACAGGTTGGTCTCAACATTTGGTAGGTCCCTCTCCTTTCAATGCGGGATGGCCTGAATAAACCAGCTTCCTCCCTTGGTGATGCTAAAACATGCTTTTCCCTCAGGCTAGTCCACCTTTCCTCTTCTTGCCAAAATACTGCAAAACCCCCTCCTCCCATCAACCCTGGCCTATTACGTTGTTTCAGTAGAACATAGACCCTTTCACAGGATGGACTGTCCCTTCCCCTGTGTTCCCTGTGTACCTCTGTCCTAGCTTTTATCTCCTGCTCCACAACGGTTTGGGTCCCACGTCTTCCCCACGAGGCTGGATCCCTCTGAGGGCAGCCACTGGGTCCCCTTCATTCCTCCTGGGGATGCGTTGGACCCCCAGAATGAACGCCAATGCATGTGTGTAGAAGAACACTTGGCTGAGCATGATAGGTGCCCGAGTGGGTCACCTGGGACCAAGACAGTGATTCGCATGCCCAGGGGTGATCCTAGCAGATGTTTGCTGGACATTAGCCATGGGTATTAAAAACTCTTGTCACGTACTCTCTTTGCTGTAGAATATGGTAGAAAAAAATGCATTTGGGGACCTCAGCTCTACTAATTACTAGCTGTATTTATGACCTTAGACCAGTCACCTGACCTCTCTGAGGTTCAGTTAATTAAGCCACAAAATGGGGGATTGCCTGCTCAGAGTGATTATGGGCATAAACCACATAATGGATACAAAAGATTTAGCATGATGCCTAATACATTATCAACACCAGAGACTGCAGTGATTGCAATGATTAGGAATGAAAATAACTTCCTCTTATGATTGCATTTCTCTTCTCCTTTCTCCATAGCGCCAGGGAATGTCACTTACTATAGTTCCCAGGGGGGCGTTTGGCCTCAGCTCAGGAGCCGGGCTGCTCAACCCCTAGGCCACGCCAGGTAGCGCTGCACTTAGGGGTCCCAGATTGGACCACAGCCCCTCTACCTCCTGTGTTATCCTGGGCCAGGAACCGCTCTGCCCTGCACGTGGGAGGTGCTCCATACTTGGAAAAATCACCAGGGGGGGAAAAGCTACTTAACAGAGGATCTCTGTTGATTGATCCTTCTCCTCTCGTGGATCCAGTCTTGGACTCTGTTGTCATCACCTGGGTTGACAAGGAGGTATCGTCCTTACAAACAGAAATTAGGAGGACAAAATGCTCTTTGCCCGTTCCCGAAAGCACTCACTAAACATCACGTGGACGTTGTGGTTCAGGCCGTCAGAGGGCGACTGCAGGCGAAGCCAGTGGAGTTTTTACTCTTGAGAGCTGGGGGTGGGGAGACCAACACATTTCGGGTGACAGTGAGGAGAGGAAGGGCTGTCCTGAGAGAAATTCGGGTGCCCCCACTTTGTTCAGGGATCTGGGCTTCGGGGTCAGATTGCTAACCTCCAGGCAGTGCTGCAGCACTCATCACGAGTGTGATGAAGTGATGAAGGCACTCAGCCCTTCCCTCTGACTACTCATCAAAGCCACCATCGGATCACACAGCTGCAAGGAAGGACAGAAGGAAGCCAACTGTAGGCTTTTCCACTTATGTGGACCTATACAGCCAGCCAGTTATCTGTACGCTCCGGGAGGCGCTCCCCCCTGGGATCTGCTAAGGCCGCGCCAGAAGACCTTTGATGATGACGTCCAGATTTCAGGCCGTGGCTCCCAGCAGAGCTATCGGGAGCTCCTATCCGGACCCACCTGTCAGCACCCAGACTGCATGAGCAGAGGCAGGATGAGGGGCTTGGGATTATCTAACCAAGACGCTTGCTGATGTCCCGGAGGAGAAACTGTTGCAGCAAGTGAAGGAGTCAAACCTCTCCACGAAGGAAGACTGAAAAATCAGTTAGGATTAAATGAGAAAGGCAGCCTTGCCATTAATCAGGCTGGGAAGAGAGACAGGGATCCAGCCAGCTGCGAAGGTAACAGGACACAATGTTTCTCCCAAGGTCATGTTGGAAAAGTTCGCAGCGACCCTTTTTCTGATGGATCACTCTCCTACCAGTGACACTTGCTGGTTGGGTCCAGAATCTGCGTTGACTCAGGAGGATGGAGCTGCCTCCCTGTCTCCACGGACTTCAACTCCACGCATGTCCCAGGAAGTCCATGGCCTGGGACGCACAGTTTCTTGGGCATCTCGTACCTTCCAACCTGCCTGCATGCATGTCCTTTTGCTGAGGCTATTCTGACAAGTTACTGAGCTCGGATCCTTCCAGAGAGGATCATAGACCAACTTCTGCCAAGCTCACCATACTGCTGAGCCCCACTTCTCGGGTCACAGCTCCGAAGTGGCTTAGATATCCTGGAGTCCACTGCCAATGCCTATTATTATTACAGCAGGAAAACCAATGTCTGGTTCAAGGTAGGACACACGGGTGGTGGTGTAGGCAGTGATGACGTGCTCGCTTCTCTCTTCCTGCTCGATTACTGGCAACTACTAGTAAAGTGGCCGATAACCAAGTCAGGGGGTGCACCAGGCGTGTGGAAGACGGAGGAAACATCTTCCCAAGTGCAAAAACAAAACATCTAGACCCATTATCAGAAAAATCTTGGAATCCTGGGCCATTCCACCCCATCCCGTTTATTCAAATGTAGTTCAGGTTTTGAAGTTACCAACCCAAGTAGTTACCTGCCCTAATGGGAAGAAAGAAGAGGCAGGCTGTAAGCAGGAAGGCAGATGTTTTCTTTTGCATCTTGGCACTCCACATGCCCACTGCCCCCTCGCCAGCATGCAGCCTTGCGCCTGGAGCTGTGCATCGGACAGACACTGAAAACCACGAGGATCGCAGTCCGGAGGAATTAAACCAGGCAGCTCAGCCACACAGCAACTCAGCAGCAACAGGGAACTGGGCAGCAAGGCACCGGGGTTGGGGTGGGGACGGCGGGGGTGAGGGGGTAGGGAGTTCTCCACTTTGGGTTGCCAGCAGTCCTTTCCTGGCTGGATCACTAAGGTCATCAGCAGTCCTCCCTGACCTCCAGTCCAGCCGCTTTTAAAAACTCTGCCATTAATAGGCTCTTTTCATCTTTCTGGTTTGCTTTTTAACCTGCAGTGTCAGAGGGGAAGAAAAACAAGCCAGCCAGCCTTGGCCACCTTTTATTAAAAGGCAGATCCTGTGCAAAGGAAAGGTCATTGGATTCTACGCCTCCCGAAGTCCCTTTCCTCCGGCTCCTCCCCTTGCCAGGCTGGCTCCGCCCTCCCGGTCCTCACTCAGGGGTCCTGCGGTCTTTGCCTTTCCTGCCTCCAAATCTATGCGGAAGTAAAATAAAGCAACGCAAACCCAGCCATCCACATTAAATACGCTTTCCAAGTGGGATGCCTGATGTTAGTCCCGGTGTCCAGAATGAAATGCTCGGTGCTGTGCGTCTTGCTGGTAAATGAGCCGTCTTGGCTGCATTTTGTCTCTCCGTGTCACTCACGTCACTGTGGACTTTCCCAGGCCGGCTTCACCACACCAGGGCTGCTTCGGATTTACCTGGTACAACACCAAGCTCTTAACAAACATTTGAAGAGAAAGGGATGGTGATAGAGCCCTATTAGTAAAACGTGAATGGGAAGGGCGGTCTGAGTCTCCAGGAAGCAACGTAGTCTGCGTTTTCTTGAAATATCAGTGGCAAATGATGGCCGCTGCTGATTTTCTAAGCTTTAGAGTGATTCATACACCAGAAGACACAATTAAACCCCACGAACTGTTTTCATGTCAAGTTGGAGAGAGAGGAGGAGGGAGAAGCCGACGGAAGAAGCCTGGCCATTTCTTCGTGCAGGCTGCCAAGGAGCCCGCGACCCATAGCCTGTGACCATCACCGGCCAGCAGTCTGTCACATGTCCTCTGTCGTCATCACCGCGAAGCACTCGGGTGTAAGGAAATCTACCAACCGCAGACGGCACGCGGAGGGGAGTGGGGAGAGCAGATTTGCTGTGCAGCACATGTTAGGGCAACAGGGAAAGAGACTCTGGGAATAGGATGAGCCCCGAACTTGTATGGGAGGTGCCCACAAGCCGAGCCCAGGCGGCATCACTGGCCCTTCTGCCACCTGCTCCCTTCCCAGGAGCCAGGACGGCTCCTTCCCTTCTCTGTTCCCATGGCTATAAAATGGCTCCGTGTCTGCTCAGATGGCCCGTGGAAGCTCTGCTCTGGGGCCGTGGGCACAGACCACCGTGGGAGACCACCTGAGGGAGCTGCCCGCAGACGACGTGCTGCCAGGCCTTCCCATGAGGCTGCCCGTCCTCCCGGGCCCCCTGTGTGGGGACGTGCTGGCGGTCTTGGCTGCTTAGTGCCCGAGTCTCATTTGGAATTATTTTAAGATAACTTTATCAGTTTGTGATGGATAAAAATCCATTTTGCTTTCTGACTCTGTTGCCCATCTGAATTTCCACCAGAGGCAAGTAGGCTAAAGCAGCCTCAGAAGAACTTGACATGATCCTGCGCGTAACCTTGGTGTGTCCTCACTATCTACTACAAGCAAAATTCTTGGGAACTCGCATCCCGAATTCTGCCTCTCCCTCTTACTCCTTGACTCCAAATGAGA
>RCUC01146400.1:0-52134 GCA_003697995.1 Taxidea taxus jeffersonii | reverse complement strand
CCTCCTGTCCCCTCTGCCCTCCTATACCTGTCCCCTCTGCCCTCCTCCACCTGTCCCCTCTGCCCTCCTCCACCTGTCCCCTCTGCCCTCCTGTACCTGTCCCCTCTGCCCTCCTCCACCTGTCCCCTCTACCACCTGCACCCCCTCCTCCACCTGTCCCCGCCCCTCTTCTGTCTCAGCATCTCTTTCCAAGCTTCCTGGGCTCTTATTTCCCCACCCTGTTCTAGAACTGACGAGTCTTAGAAGCACAACTGCTTCCAGCCTGGACTCAGGAGCTTTCCTCAGACGCCTGCAGAATGCCTTCATGGTCTCCCCGAAGCGTCTAGAAGCTCCCGAACCTGCTTAGAGACTGATGTGTCGGAAGGCGGTGTGTCTGGCAGCCCCAGTGATTTCCGGCTCTCCGGGTTGGGGTGGGTCCTTCTGAAGAGTGTCCGGCTCCTCTCGCGCCGTTCGCTGGCATCTGACGTGCGCGCAGGCTGATCTGGTGGGCAGCCAGCCGCGCAGGGTGTGGGGGGCGAGGTCCGTGAGTGGGCTTCTGTGCTTGCGAATGACCTTTTTAAAGAGAAGCAGCTTCTGCGTGTCCCCATCTTACACAAACAACCCTTTTCCCCACAGTCTGGATC
This sequence comes from Taxidea taxus jeffersonii, assembly GCA_003697995.1. Taxonomy (NCBI): domain Eukaryota; kingdom Metazoa; phylum Chordata; class Mammalia; order Carnivora; family Mustelidae; genus Taxidea; species Taxidea taxus. The sequence continues at coordinate 51,511 of RCUC01146400.1, read as the reverse complement.
CCACAGAACAGGCGTCAGCAGACGTGTCCTGAAAAGGGCCGGACAGTGACTGTTTCTGGCTTCGTGGGCCACGTGGTCTCGGGCGCAACCTCGCAGCTCTGCCGGGGTCACAGAGAGCAGCCAGAGGCCCTGCATGTGGGAATGGGGCAGTTGTGTTCCAATAAAACTTCATTCAGAAGTACAGAAGGAGGGCTGCAGGAGGCGGGTGGGTCGAGGAGTCCTGGTTCCCCACACTGGCCCATGGTCCTGAGCCGGGCGTTCTGAACATGGGGTGACCCTTTGGAAGGGGCGTACGGACTGGTAGAGCACTTAGGGCCGGGTTGACAGGTGCCCTTGGCAGGTGTGGTCTGGTGGGGAGAATGGAAGAGAGGGCTCCTAGTTCTGCCTCTAGTGGAGGGAATGAGGGGCCACGTGAGGTGCGTGCAGGTTGGCCAGGGCAGATGAGGGAAGGGTGCGGCCTTCTGGGGTGCTCTGAGACCCCTGGTTGGCCTGAGGCAGCCCCCAGCTCCTCCCCTCACGAGCCCCGGTTCTTGGAGCTCAGCGCCTCACCAGCACGGCTTCTCCATGCACTCCCAGCACGGGGCAGCAGGCAGCGGGGTCGGGTCAGAGGTGCCCGCTGGAAGAGCCAGTGGTCGGGGACCCTGGAGGCGACCCTGCCAGCTGCGGGGTCGGGATACCCCCGGGTCTCCACGCTGCCATCAGCTCAGCGTAACCAGGGCCTGGAGTGGCCGGGCCTCGCCGGGCTTCCACCGTGGGTCTGGCTGAACGGAATCCGGTCAGTGGCCCAGGCCTGGTGTGGGGAGCCATGATCCCACGGCACCTGCAGCCCAGTCCGATGCGTGCTCTGCCCCAACAGCGGGGCGTGTGGCTTGCGGTGTCGGCCGGATGCTATCACGTGTCTGCGTCAGAGGAGCGGCTCTAGGTGTTTGGCTCCTTGGCGCGTTCTTGGGGATCCAAGGAGGGAGTTTTCCGTCTCAGTCTTGGGTGTTCGCAGCCTACAGGGAGCACAGGCCCCAGAAGCGTGGGCCCCGGGAGCCCAAGGAGCACAGAGCGGGCTTCTGCGCCAGGCATGTGGGGCCCCCGAGATGCGGTGGCAGGACCGACCCCTCGGCTTCTAGCACCAGGCTTCTCTCCTAAGACCCCTCCTCCCTCAGCACGGCCCCGGGACCTGCTCACACTTGGGGCAGAGCCGCCGAGACCCGGGCCGCGAGTGCTGTGTGAGTCACCGCTGATGAAGTGCTCCCAAGACGCGGAGACTGTGCTTGTGGGGGGCTCTGTGCCCAGGGTAAGGGAGGAGGTGGGAGAGGGCCCCCTGCGTGCCGGCCCGCCGGGCAGCAACTCCGGGGAGGGCTGCGGTGGTCCAGGCAGGAGATGTGGGTGGGCAGGAAGCGGGGACACCTTTGTACGAAATTGTGGTTTTTCATGGAGATTAAGCTGGTGTTCAGCTGAAAAAAGGAGAGTCAGCCCCTCCGGCCCAGGTCCCCCACCATGCCGCTGTCCTTGAGGGGCGTCCGGTGTCTGAGGACTCCGGGTTGTGCCCGTGCCTTGCTCGCTGGGTCGTCAGGACCCTCTGGGGCGGCCCTCCCTGAGCAGCCAGCTGTCCCGTGGGCTTGGAAGGAGGACCATGGCGCCAGCCGCCGGCTCCTCTTCCTCCTTGTGGGAAGCTGGGGTGGGGTGGGGAGACGGGCTTTGCTGGCTCCAGGTCGTGCGCAGAGAGCTGGCCATGCCCCGTGGGTGTGTGCATGACTTCTGGGCTGCAGAGTTTCACAGCTCCCAGCCCCAGAGCGGCCGGCCTGCAGACTGCCTACTTCCTGCCGCGCCTCCGAGCAGGGCGGCCAGTCCCCACCGGGCTCCCGCTGGCCTGTGCCTGGCAGGGGCTGGTCGTGTGACCGAGGCTGCGAGGTCCCCCTGGAAAGTAAGGTGTGGGACGAGGGCCCGGCTGGCCTTCCCAGTCAGTGGCCAGGAAGTGGTTCTTCCAGGAGCCTGCGGGTTACGGGGGTCCCCCCCCGCCCCCCGCCTGAGGGTGTGCCGGAAGCTCCTCCAGGCCTTGCCCTGTCTCCCAGCCTCCAGCCGCAGCCCAGGGCCCAAGGATGGGTCTGCGAGCCCGCCGTGTCCCCTCGTGACAGAGGCGCGGGGGTTTGTCTTCTTCTGTCCCATCGATCCCGTGCGAGGACCTGTGAGGTGGTGCTGTCCCTTCCGCAGGAGCCACAGGGAGGGGACCCGACAGGGCTACAGTCAGCACCTGGGTCTTCTTGGGGATGCTCGTCCCCACCCTTGCTGCCCTGCCTTGTTTTCTCCAGCATCAGGAGTCCGGTGGTGTCCCGTCTGTCCTGTAGGAGGGGGACCAGCCCGAGCCCTGGGTGGGGGGCTGGCCTTGTTTGGCTCAGACCCTGCTGCTCCGGCCAAACACTCTGACCCCCGCCTTGTCGCCCCAGGCCGCCTGTGAGTACGGCATGGTGCACGTGGTCTCCGAGACGGGGGGTCCCAAAGGCAAGGACTACTGCATTCTCTACAACCCACAGTGGGCCCACCTGCCCCATGATCTTGGCAAAGCGGTGAGTGCCCAGTGAGGCCCTTCCCCATGATGGTCTTCCCACTGGGGTCTTTCCCGGTGGGCCTGGCGGGCCCGGAGGTGCTGTGGGATGCCCCCTCCGGACCTGGGGTTGGGTGTGTCCTGCAGGAGGACAGGAAACCCATATGGGGGGTCTGGGCACACTCCCGGGGCTGCTGGGGTCTCAGGTGGCCCCAGAGCGGCCCCATAACCTCTCTGGGCCTCAGTGTCCTGGTCAGAAATAAAAGATGTCCGGGTGCTCCCATTAGGGGCACTGGCCACGTCCCCACACGCTGGCGGGGGGCTGGCTGGCAGAGGGGTCCCGAGAGCAGTGGGGGTGGGACCGGCAGCCCTGCGGTGGGTGATGCCCAGCCTGAGGCCACCGCTCCCGCCTGCCGGGCGGGCACGGAGGGTGGAGGGTTTCCCGCGGTGTCCTCCGAGCACTCACCCCACCCCTCCCACCTGCCTCGCACTCGGGCGTATGTACGTATGCGCTCGTGTGTGTGAGTGCGTGTGGGCGTGTGAACGCACGGGTCCGTGTGAGTGTGTGCGGCACGCACGTGTGTGCACCCCCTCCCCCAGACATCCCCGGACCAGCCCGTGTAAACGCCCCCCCCAGTCTCTCCTGCAGCTGCGGGACTGGACCGCCTCCGTACTCTGCTCCCCGCCCGACGTCCCCGCCAGAGGCTTCAGCAACCAGATCCCCCTGGTGGCGCGGGGCAACTGCACCTTCTACGAGAAAGTGCGGCTGGCACAGGGCGGCGGGGCGCGCGGGCTGCTCGTTGTCAGCAAGGAGGCGCTGGTAGGGCCCCGGGCTGTGCTGGATGTGTCGTCCTGGAGGGGCGTGGCCCAGAGCGGCCCTGGGGTCCTGTAGGGCTACCCTCCTCCAAGGCCTCGGGGCAGGGCGTGGGGGTGCCCTCCGAGGGTGGGTGGCATCCCAGGGGAGGGTGGCACCTAAGCGACTTGACCCCGAGGCCCGAAAGTGAAGCCAGAGCGTTTCCTTCCCCCGCAGGGAGGGACACAGACACACGCACGGTCCGCCTCTGCGCCCGCCAAGAGGGCGGGCTGTGCGCACCCCGCGGTTGGGGCAGCCTGCCTCACCCCGGGTGGGCCTTGGTAAGCTGTCCGTCCCTGCCGCACCCCCCACCTTGGCCCCCAGGTCCCCCCGGGAGGCAACAAGACCCAGTATGACGAGATTGGCATTCCCGTGGCCCTGCTCAGCCACAAAGACATGCTGGACATCTTCAAGGTAGGGCCTGTCTCCTTCCATGCGCGCCTGGCCCGGGGGTGCGCGCCTGGTGGGTGGTGCTTCGCGCCACACCCATCACCAGCTCCCGGGGGAGGGCAGGAACGGAGAGCCGCCCCGAGGCCAGAGCGCCCAGGCCCCAGGCTGTCCTGCCCCCGCCCTGGCTGACCAGGGGCCCGCGTTCACCCGCGGTTTGCGGTGCCTTCAGGAACCGGCGAGCTTCCGGACACAAGAACCAGAAGGTTCTGTCTTTGTGGAAGCGTCTGCACACCCCCCCCCCCCAACGTCCGGCTAGACACTCCCCACACAACATGCCCGTCCTGCGCACACGCGTGTCCGGTTCAGGGCTCGTGTCCCCCACGCGCTCGGGCCCCTTCCCCTGACCTCGTGGGAAGCTTATGCCGCCAGAGTTGATTTCTTTGGGGTGGGAGTGGCGGGTGAAGGCATGGGGCTCCGGCACGCCGGGACAGGCCCCCTGGGGTGGGTGAGGGGCAGGGGCGGCGGCCCCAGCCTTGAGCTCTGGTGTGTTCTCTGAGGCAGAGCTTCGGCCGAGCGGTGAGGGCAGCGCTGTACGCCCCCAACGAGCCCATGCTGGACTACAACATGGTCATCATCTTCGTCATGGCTGTGGGCACCGTGGCCCTCGGGGGCTACTGGGCCGGGAGCCGGGACGTGAAGAAGTGAGTGCCCGGAGAGGCCAGTGACGTGGCCCGTGCTGGACGGGTCTGTGGGTGGTCCCAGCGCTGCACAAGGGGATCCTGTCACTTGCCATCAAAGTGGCTGTCACAGCGGGGCTCCCGAGGTCCCCGGTGCCGGTGTGGCGCTCCCGTGGGCGCGGCAGGGACACGCAGCGGGCGTGGAGAGGGAGCCGCTTGGCAGCTGGGTGCTGTGCCGGTCGGAGGGCACCCCCTGGACGCGTCTGTGCCTCCCCAGAAGGTACATGAAACACAAGCGGGATGACGGGCCCGAGAAGCAGGAGGACGAGGCCGTGGACGTAACCCCTGTCATGATCTGTGTCTTCGTGGTCATGTGCTGCTCCATGCTGGTGCTGCTGTATTACTTCTACGACCAGCTCGGTGCGCCCCCCGCCCCCTGGTGTCCCAGGGGAGACCGAGGCCCAGGTCCCCAGTCCACCTGGAGGAGCCTTGCTGCTTGGTCATGGAGTGAATGGGCCGCCATCGCCAGCCCCAAGGAAGGGGCCTTGGGTCCAGGAGCTGTGCCTCCCATTCACCCTGTGAATTCATGACCCCACAGGGCCCTTCCTGCGGGTGGGGGGTGTGGGGGTCGCAGGCGGCCCCGCCACTCACTGGCTGCCCCACCCGCAGTCTATGTGATCATCGGGATCTTCTGCCTGTCCTCCTCCACCGGTCTCTACAGCTGTCTGTCGCCGCTGGTCCAAAGGCTGCCCTTCGGCAGGTGCAGGTAAGCCCCGGGGGCGCCACCTGCCAGGCCCTGCACCCCTGCCCCCATGCCTGGGCCTCGCCCTGTCGGTCTCCCACCTCCTGGCCCCTGGAGCTCCGAGCCCTACTTGGACGGTGCCGAGGACCCCCTCCTTCCCCCATGGCCATGGGCAGGCATCCCACGCCCACCCCGTGCTGGCTGGCGCTCCTGGCCTCGGAGCAGGGCAGAGCAGGGAAGGGGGTGTCCTCTGGCTCCCTCTCCCTGCCATCCCGTTGCAGCTCAGGCCCCACGGGGACAGCGTGGATGCGTGTTGGTCCCAGGCAGGGCAGGACTGCAGGGGTGCATACGCTGCTGGTCCAGACCTGGAAGGGGGTCCAGTCTGGTTCTGGTAGGCCCGGTGGCCCATGGCCAAAAGGTGCTCAGAAAGCTCAGCTTGTGGGGTGAGGCCTTTCCAGGCTGCTGTCCCAAGGTCAGAGGTCGGGGGCCTGCAGCGGTGGGGCCATGGGCTCCTGCGGGGCAGGGCGCGGGCGGAGGTCTGGCTCCTACCCTGCTGCATTCTGCTCTGCCCTCGGGGACCTCCCTTCTGGTGCCGCCCTAAGGCGTGAAGAGGGGTGTTCGTAAGGAATGTTCGGTGGCGGAGGGGGTGAGGCGGGGGGTGAGCTGACGCCCTGGGTGCTGGGCAGCGGCGAGGAGCCAGCCGCCCTTGACGGCCCCCTCGCCCCCAGGGTCCCCGACAACAGCCTGCCCTACTTCCACAAGCGTCCTCGGGTCAGCTTGCTGCTCCTGGCGCTGCTCTGCCTGGCCATCAGCGTGGTGTGGGGAGTCTTCCGGAACGAGGACCGGTGAGTGCCACCCCCCTGCCGGCTGTCCTCAGACGCCCCTGGGCCTCGCCTCCCCGAGCCGCGAGTGTGGGCCGTGTGGCAGCCAGTGTGGCGGCTGTACCCGTGTCGCTGCGTCTGTCCGGCTGCCGCGGAACGGTGGTGATTGGGATCTGGGCCCGAGATGCTGCAGCCCTCCTGGCCCCGGGCGCCCCGAGCGTGTGTTCTCCAGGGCACTTGGGGGTGTAGGAGGCCTGGAGCCTGCGGGCCCCCCTCCCCGCTCCCTCCGACAGCGTCTGGCGCGGCTCTGAGCCTCTGTGAGGCGGTTAACCGCTCTTGGCGGCGCTGCCACTTGGAGCCGTGACAGATGTAATTGGCAGAAGGAAAACGTGAAAATATTTTGAGTCCTTTGTACACAAAGAGAACGCGAGCTCTCAGTTAGATTGAAGCCAGAAGACTTGCTTCGTTCTAGAAAGTCAGACCAGGCCTTGTTGCCACCGCATCAGGGCGCCCACTCGCCGCCGGCGAACCTTCTCTGTTCTTCGCGGCTGCCCGGGTCGCCCAGGCCAGGAAGGGCTTCCGTCCGGCTCCATGACGACCTGGGCACAGATGGGGCAGTGGGGGCGGGCCAGCACGTGGCCGGCGTGGCCCCATGGTGGCAGCTCCCTGGCGGTGCTGGGGTCACCCGCGCACCTCTGCGTCCCCTCCGCCTCCCAGTCCCCGAGCCCCCGCTTCCCGGGCCCAGAGACTGGTGTGGAACCTGGCTGAGCGAGAGTTCGACTTTTCTAACTTGTGGGAAAAGTATTTTTGAGTCAAGTTCAGTTGCTGCACGACCCCGTGCCCGCCCCTGATGTGGGTGTGGATGCTGTCCCTGGAGGGGGGCAGACCCCAGAGCGTGTGCGGTGTCGGAGGGCCACTCCCCACCCATGTCCGGCACAGCGTGTGGCCCTGCCCACCACCCTGGGCCCAGCGCCCGAGTTGGCGCAGCGTGACGGGGCCGGCTGGGCACGGACAGCCTGGGAAACTCGCCGCCTCAGCAGCGGAGGGAGGAGCCGCCGGCGGGTCATGCCTCGGGCCCAGCCCCTGCCCCAGCCGTGACCGCCGCTCTGCCTCCCAGGTGGGCCTGGGTCCTTCAGGACGCGCTGGGCGTCGCCTTCTGCCTCTACATGTTGAAAACCATCCGCCTCCCCACTTTCAAGGTGAGAGCCCCGAGGGCGCGGGCGTGGGGGCGGCGTGTCCCGAGAGCCTGCATGCCCACTGCAGACCTCGAGCCGCCCCAGGCCTGCCCTCAGCCGCCTGTGCTCGGGCGTCCCTGGCCCTCCGCGGGCAGCGTGGTCTTTGGGCCTCGGTCCCTCCTGCCGCCTCCCCAGTGACAGGGCTCAGGGATCCGCTACAGACCCGCCTCCCAGTGTGACAGCCACGGCAGTGACCACAGAGCCATAGGACCCCCTGGAACCCTGTCCCCAGCGGGGCTGCAGGCTGGGGCTTGTCCAGGGGCAGCCGCTGTGCCAGGGGGAGCTGCCCCAGGCTGAGGTGCACACACGGACAAGCGAACGTGGTCGGCGGCCCCGCTTGGAGGCCACAGGCCGTCATCCCCGAGGGGGAGCCCGCAGCAAGCCATCAGGGAGGCTCAGCACCCCGCACCCTCAGTGACCAACCACACAGCGTGTCCCTGGAGCTCACACCTCCCGGCTTTTCCGTCCCTCAGAAACCCCACCAGCCTGACCCCGTGGTGCCAGGACAGGCCTGGGTTTGCTCAGACTGTCCCCTCGTGGCTTTGTCCCAGTGGGCGCGTCTGAGCCTCATGAGGGGGGGCGAGGGGGGCGCGCCCGGGGGTCGTGGGCCTGCCGCCACGCCGCGCGCCCAGCTGGACCTCGTCCCCCCAGGCCTGCACGCTGCTGCTGCTGGTGCTGTTCGTCTATGACGTCTTCTTCGTGTTCATCACGCCCTTCCTGACCAAGGTGGGCGCCCCTGCCTGAACCCCGCTGCCGCGCCCCCGCCCCCACGCTCCCCCTTCTGACGCGGGCCCCTCTTTGTTAGAGCGGGAACAGCATCATGGTGGAGGTGGCGACCGGGCCCTCGGACTCGGCCACCCACGAGAAGGTATGTAGCGACCCGTGGCCGAGGCACTGCCTGGAGGAGTGGTGGGCTTGGGCGGGTCCTGGAGACGGCCACCTCCTCGCCCCCCCAGCTCCCCATGGTCCTGAAGGTGCCCAGACTGAACGCCTCGCCGCTGGCCCTGTGTGACCGGCCCTTCTCCCTGCTGGGCTTTGGGGACATCCTGGTGCCAGGTACTGGGGCACGCCACGCTGGGGTGGGCGTCCTCGGGAGTGTCGGGCCTTGGGCGGGCGAGGGTGAGCGTGGACCGAGCGGGGCAGGCGGGGCAGGCGGCCCTCGGGCTCCCGTGCTGCGTGTGGCTCGCGGCTGCACTCGTGGCGGGGGTGGCACGAGCCCGGCCCACCGCCTTCCCCCCGCAGGGCTGCTGGTGGCGTACTGCCACAGGTTCGACATCCAGGTGCAGTCGTCTCGGGTCTACTTCGTGGCCTGCACCGTGGGTAAGTGCCCTCGCGCCCGGCCTCTCACGTCCCACGACTCTCGAGGCCGCGTTTCCTTCGTTGTATCCTTTTGTCCTCGTCTCCCACTTGTTTCTTCGGTTACCGAAGCCGTTGACGCAGAAGCCACTTTTTCAGGGGAGCCCGGTTGCTTTTAGCATTTTCCAGACCAGTTGGATTGCCCGCCTCCGGTCAGCCCTCCGGGAGGCCTCGCAGGTAGCACTTGTCGGTGCACAAGCATCCCCCCGCCGTGGCAGGCGGGAGGTGCCGTGGCCCCCGTTGTGCGCGGAGGGCCGTGTGCACGGAGCCGGCGCAGCAGCCCCGCGGGGAGGCCCCGGGACGACCCAGGCTGACCTCGTGGGCGCACTTCGGGGTGGTCCCCATCTGCCCCTTCCCGTCCGGCTCGTGCAGCTGTAGGCACGGCCGCTCGTCTGCTCGCCGTCCCTGAACCTGCCCCCGGGCCTCGCCGCCGTCGGAGCGCTGTCAGGTGGTGTCTGTGGCTCCTCGTCGCTGGACCTGCGCCCCCCGATGGGCAGCAGACACCACTGTTCCCCCGTGGTCGGCTGCTGTCGGGCCGCTTCTTTAGGACGCGGGGGAAGTGATGACCAGACCCCCTGGAGCCATGGGCAGGACGAGGGGCCTGAGCCCGGGCTGTAAAGGGTTGTTTCCTCGTCACTCCCTCCTGAGGCCCCTCAGGTCGCGGGCAGGACGAGGAGCCGCTGTGCCCTGTGCGGCGGGAGAGCTGGCCCCACTCCCCGTGCCCCGCACCGCCTCCCCGACTCTCACGGCTGTGCCATCGCGGGCCGCCGAGCACAGCGTGGGTCTTCGGGCCGTGTTCCCGCGTTGCTTGTGTTCAGAATGATCTCTGACTCGGCGCAGGAACGGGACCCTCGGGCACAGTCACAGGCCTTTCTCTGGCGGCCTCTCGGTTTCTTACCTGTCTCCTGCCCACCCTGTGTGCTCCCGTCTGTCCATCTGTCCATCTGCCCGCGACAGGCAGGGGCTGGGCTGTGGGGCCGCCCGCCGGGGTAACGCGTCGCCCGTCTCTCCCCACAGCCTACGGCATCGGGCTCCTGGTGACGTTCATGGCCCTGGCCCTGATGCAGCGCGGCCAGCCCGCCCTCCTCTACCTGGTGCCCTGTACGCTGGTGACAAGCTGTGCCTTGGCGCTCTGGCGCGGGGAGCTGGGCACGTTCTGGACGGGCAGCGGCTTTGCGGTGAATACCAGTTTGCTCTGAGTGTCCGCGAGCAGTAAGAGCCCAATAAGCCCCAGCTAGACTTACAGTTGCGTAAAACCTCCCAGTTGGACGACCGAGCCCCACAGCCTGTGTCCCTGGTCAGCGCTTCCCGTTCCCAGAGGCCTTTGCTTTGACGCCAGCCCGTGTGGCTCTGTCCTTCCGGGTGCGGCTTGTGGACGCAGCCCCTCCTCTGAGGTGCCGGCCCCGGGGGTGGTGACACGCCATCGGATCAGACACTGGATTCCAGGCGTCACCAGCATCAGGAACGCAGCGCCGAGCTCTGGGGGGCCTGGGGCTCCTCTCCAGAGTGGGCACTGGCCCCACCACGGCGGGCTCCCGGCGCTTGTCCTGCTGCTGCTGGTTTTAGGGCGGGAGGCCCCTCTTACTGGAGCACGGTGCTTTGATGTGAAAGCACGAGGTCTCGTGTGCCCGTGTCCCGGGACGGAGCTGACCTCCTGCCGCCCTGTCAGTGAATCACAGGGCCCGGCTCCTCCGTGACGGGAGCGCCAAAGGGCCCTCGACCTGATGCGCCCCCCAGTTACCGTGTCACGTGTCCTGCAAGCAGAAACACCTCTCGTCCCGGCCTAGACGTGCTGGATGGAGGGGGGCTGGCGGGCACCCCAACTAGTTACCCAGACACCGTAATCCAATGCTGGGGCCTTTAACCCTTCCCTGGACCCTCGGGGAAGCACACCAGCTTCACTGCCCTCCATCGTCGAAGGGTCTCAGGCCAAGTGAGCACTTAGTTCTGGAAGGTTCAGGTGGTGGGGATCAAGCCAGAGATGTCAGAGTCAAGGTTTCTGTCGGGTGGCCGTCCTGGGGTCCCAGTGCTGCTGGTCGTATGTGGTCTGGAGCTGGACCCTCCAGGGACCCCGGCCTGCCTTCCCGCCCACCCCGCCCCTGCAGCCCCGGGCTCTTCTAGCCCCACCCAGGCCTGACGCAGCCTCTTCTCTTGCAGAAGGACCTACCTCCGTCTCCTTGGGCACAGTCTTCCGGCGACGGCCCGCAGCCCGGGAAGGACTCCGACACCAGCCTCTCGCAGCCGCCTCCAGGCGAAGGACTGGCCAAGCGCCCCGTGTCCCCAGAGCAGCCCCCGGAGGTGTCCACGCCCGAGGAAGCCGGGGCCGGGGCGCACCCAGGGGAGCCCGTGAGCCCTGCGGGCCGCACCCCTGAGCCCACAAGCCTGGTGGGCGCCTCGGCCTAGGAGGTGGCGCAGACTCTCTGGCCCTCGCTACCTGTCGCGCCGAGAGACCCTGAGACTGGACCTGCCCAGCCCCCCCCAACTTGGTGCTCCGGTCTGGCCGACGCCCCTGCTCTTCCTCCTCGAGCCGAGCTGTGCCCCGGCCCCTCTCCAGCCCTGCTCCCCGCTCCCGTGGCTGCCGCGAGCCCCTCCCCGCTCCGGCCCACGAGGCCACGTCGCCGTCGCCATCACCGTGACAGGAGCAGCACCCAGCTCCGCGGTCTTGCCTGTCTGCCCGGTGTTTCCTCGGCAAGAGCAGGACGCGCCCGGGCCTGGCTGCCGATCCGCCCACATCTGGTGCTTCCCGCACTGTCGCACCCTCAGGTTCGCGCCCGCGGAGCCCCGTCGTGCCCGGCTGGCCGGGTCGGTCGCGCCTCGGGGTCGGGGCGGCGCCTCCACTGTCAGCCCGGGCGCCTGCGCTCCAGCTTCTCCGCCTGTGAATAAACGGCCACGACGTGTCCAACTCGGGTGGCGTCGCCTCTTGGGTCTGAGTCTCGGCCGGGCCTTGTCGGGGCAGCCGGGCGCCAGGCGCGCCGTCCACGGGGCTGCGTCTCCGCTTGGCTCCGTTCCTTCAGCCTAGATGGACTCGGGCCCCCCATCTCCCCACGGCACCTGCACGCTCTCAGCACCCCCAGCCTGGCCTCGGAACACCACCGGCCGGGCGAGCGCACTTTCTATTTAAACCACCGGGAGCTTCTGGAACGTGGAGAATATTCTGGAACTGGCATTTTGTCTTCTACCTCACTGGCAGGGTTCTCCGAGCGTCACGACGGAAATGCCGCCGTAGGACTGGCCGCGGGGCAGTGGCCTCCGTGCCATGGCACGCGTCCGTCTACACAGCCTCCAGACTCGAGCCCGAAAGCTGTTCGCACCGGCGTGACGTGAAGGCACAGACCCCAGCCACGCGGTCCCAGCTCTGTCCCCGGTCTGTCCGCTGCTCCGTCGCAGACGGCAGGCACGGGGTCAACCATGATCCATTCCAAAAAATACCAGCGCCAGACAGACTCTCAGAGCCTTCGTCAGCCATGCTGCTCCGAGGAGAGATGACGTTGATTCCAAAAAAAAAACCAAACAAAGACGTCTTCCACCTGTTTGCGTGCTTCTTACGACGACAGGTGACCCGGGAGGGAGACCAGCTGGACCTGCTGGCCCCGAGCCGCCCGACAGGGAGGCCAGAGTGGGCTGCGGGGTCCGCGCAGACGGTCCCCACCTCAACGGGCACGTCCCTCTAAGCCATGTCGCTCGTCGGTGTAGGACCCAGAATCTCCGTTCTGTGTTTGACAAACGTCGGGGGACTCGAAGGCGGATGTTTGTTCCGGAATTTTCTGTGTGCAGTCTTTGCCCCGCTTCTGTTTGAATCTTACGATTAAACACAGCTTTTGAGAGTTGCCGCCTGGCTCTCCTCTTTTCCGCCCGCGCGGGCCCGGGTGTGGCCTGGGCCGCCAGCGTGGGCTGCCCCGGGGTGTGGGAGCCGCGCCCCGCAGCCTGCCACTTGCCCAGGTAGAGGGTTGAGCTCTGCTGTGACGTGGCTGGTGGCCGTGTGGGGCTGGGATCCTGACTCCCGGCACTGGGGAGCTGGAGGTGACCTGGAGGGAGCTCGGTCGGCCCTGTGTCTGGTGGCGCCTCGCTTCTCCGTGACGATCCGGGGTGCGTGGAGGGCAAGTACCTGGCGCAGGCCTGGGGACCAAGCTGGCCAGCGGCTGGGGTCCCCCAGGCCACCCGGTCACACTGCCACAACCAGTCGGCCCTGCTGCTGCGTAGCCCACGCCTCATGGCCCGTGGCAGATGGCTGTGGCTGAGGCCAGGACACTGCTGGACATGGACACGTTGTGTCCCACATGGTTTTCCAGGTCAGGAAGCAGCCTCCCCTGGGGAGCACTCAACTGGTCAGGAAGCGGCAGCCCTTTCTTAGCAAGCCTCGGGAAGGTCGCCCCCCAGGCCCCGCTCACCCTGTGCTGACAGCGGGCCACGCGTCGTGCGGGCGGCGAGCTCAGTGGTGCCCGGGCAGGGAGGGCCCTGCACGCTTGTTTTCACGGGCGGGGAGACACAAGTCGGTGCCGGGGAGACCGTGTTCCTGCTCCGTGGCCGGGGTTGGGGGGCGCACAGCTCTGCGTGGCCGGGGCGCTACGGAGATGGGACGGGGCTGTGAGGACACCAGAGTTCTTCAGTGAGCTCCAGAGCTCCCATGGTTTCCATTAACTGTTCATTCCCTCCGCCTTCCCTGAGCGCCTGCGGTGAGCCAGGCCCCCGACTCCACTGGGGCGCCTGGGGGGGCTCAGACCCACTCTGCCCCAGGTGGACACGGGCCTGCACCTGCCTCTGTCTTGGAGGCACGTGTCAGGGAAGGCACCTTGGAGGCAGGCAGGGCCTCTAATAGGGAGATGAGTGTGGCTGGTGGGACAGGCAGGGGTCGCTGGCCACATGGGGAAGGCATGGCCCGTGTTGCCTGAAGGTGAGGGGCTAGAGTCCTAGAAAGAGCCCAGCGGTGGCTGCCTTGGGGGAGAGAGGAAGGCAGCCCCTCCCCATAGCGTCCCTGCTCAGGGCCGGGTGCAGCAGTGGGACGAACCCACTGGCTCAGCAGTCCTGGCTTCCTGCTGGAGCCCAGGGACCTTGGTCGGTCACTACGGTCTCTCTGGGGCTGGAGGCCCTCTGTCTTCTGCAGGGCCTGCCCACATGTGCGTGGGAAATGGGACGGCTCTGCAGGCAGCTGGGACCCCGAGGGACTGCTCCCTCTCCAGCACCATGCTTGGCTCCCAGCGGCTTCCAGTGCTTCTTCCCACAAGAGTGAGTCTCCACTCAGGGCCGGAAGGCGTTGCCGGCAATGGTGGTAAGCCAGCTGGCCCCCGAGGGCAGTTCGACATCCCCAGAGCGGCTTGAGCAGCGATGATGGTCCTAATGAAGGTTGTGTTCTTTTTTTTTTTTTTTTTAAGATTTTCATTCGTTTACTTGACAGAGATCACAAGCAGGCAGAGAGAGGGGGGAAGCAGGCTCCCCGCTGTGCGAAGAGCCTGATGCGGGGCTCGATCCCAAGACCCTGAGACCACGACCTGAGCCGAAGGCAGAGGCTTTAACCCACTGAGCCACCCAGGCGCCCCGAAGGTTGCGTTCTTGTGGGCCGGTGCCGGAGGAAGCTGGCGGCGGGCGGACAGCTGGGCTGCCGCGTGGCTCTGGAAAGTGGGGGAAAACCGAGGCCAAGCCCCTGCCCCAGCCTGACCTGGAGAGATTCACCCAGCCCTAGCAGAAGGGCGTCCTACGCTCCCCTGCCGGCTCTCGCCCGACTGCCCACGGCGTCGAGGAGCCTGAGAAACCCTCCGAGCTGGGGGGCCGTGACCACAGTTGAGTCACTGGGGGAACCAGGAGTCCGAGTACAGTGTGGATGTTGGTTTGTGGGTCGCAACAATGTATGGCCAGAATGTAAAGGCAGGAAACTGCAGAGTAACGTGTTCTCACCTCTGTAAACCCAAAGCTGTTGCACAAGTTTATTTTTTAAACAATCATAGTTACTCACACACAGCCCCTTCCCCAGGCTGTGTCCCCAGGGTCGTGCAGGGCCCTGTCCCCGCTCACCCCCCAGCAAGCTCACCTGCCCCCGAGGGCTCACCTGCCAGACCGCCTGGCCCTCCCCCTGGACACCCGCGCGAGGCCGCAGCGACCCCGCCCCCGGGCAGGTGCCGCCCCCGGCCCCGCCCCCACTCCCTGGTCCGGGCGGCAGGGCCCGCTGGGGCGGCGGCGGCGGCGGCGGCGGAGCGCGGTGAGTCGGGGTCTCCGGAAAGGGCCGGGGTGGCCTCTGTGGGCGCCGAGCTCCCGGGTCAGGCAGGGCCGCTGTGCAGCCGGCGGGACCCGCGGAGCGGACGCCCGGGGTGCGCGGATGAGGCCGGGCGCGCCACGGTCCCGGACACCTGCCCGCGCTCCCATCCCAGAGCGCCGTTTCCCCGCCTTCGCTCCCCGCTGAGCCGGCGGTGCGGCGCGGCAGGACCCCGGGGCCTGAGCAGGGCAGGGCGGCCAGGCCCGCCGCACGGAGCTGCTCCGCTTCCCCGCCTGGCCCTCAGCATCTGCGAGCCCCGCGGGTGCCCGCAGGACCATAGTGCCGGGGGTCTCCCTGGGCGGGGGGATGCGGGCAGGAGAGCCGGCCTGGCGCCCGTGGCCGGTGCCATCAGGGCTCTGCAGTCTGGTCAGGAGGACGGGCTTTGCCCAAGAATCAGGGAAGAATGGCCGGGCGAGGCCCTCCTCTGTCACTCATGTCAGGGGCCAACTCCCTGGACGCCATGGGGGAAGGCGTGGCCCCTGGTGGTGGTCGGAGCTTTGGGGACTGTGTGTTCACATCAAGCACAGGCCCTCCAGCCCTTTAGTGTCCACTTGCTGGGATCAGAGGGCGAGCCTCTGGGCGCCTGGCAGATACGTGGACTTGCGTCATGGGCACCAGCAGGGTGGGACCCGGCCGTGAGGACGGGCCCTGTGGACCCCGAGCCTGCACTGCCTGTCTGCGGCCCGGGCCCGCGGCAGTGTGTGTGAGACTGCGCGTGTGCCACCGTGTGACCCCGCATGTGAGGGCGTGCCTAGCTGTGTGCGCGGCTGCGGGGTGGCTGTGCGTCTGTCGCTAGTGTGTGACCACATGTGTTCTTTTTTTTTTTTTAATATTTTATTTATTTATGAGTTAGGGAGAGAGAGAGAAAGCACAGGCAGACAGAGAGGCAGGCAGAGGCAGAGGGAGAAGCAGGCTCCCTGCCGAGCAAGGAGCCCGATGTGGGACTCCATCCCAGGACGCTGGGATCATGACCTGAGCTGAAGGCAGCCGCTTAACCAACTGAGCCACCCAGGCATCCCACGTGTGTTCTTGAGATTGCGTGTGACTGCGCTGGGAGGCTGTGGGTACAGTAGCATGTGTGCGTGCGTAAACTCCTCCCCGCTCGGAACATGGGGCTCGCCACCGCTCATGTGAACCTGATCACCGGACCATGGGAGTCCCCCCAAAGACACTGCGGCATGCAGCCCTCTCATTCCACCAAACCAAAAGTCGGGACGGTGGTGTTGAGCCGATGGCTCGTGTGGCCAGAGCCGTGAGCCCTGCAGCCCCTTCTGGCCTCGGGCCCCACGCGTGATGAGCGCGTGTTGTGCGAGGTTCACTTGGTCTGCAGAACTGTGGGTGTGCGAGCAGTACAGAGCGGGGGTCTTCGGACGATGGACTGGGCGACCTCTGGCTCGAGCTGGGGACTCCTCTTGGGTACAGCCTGTGCCCAGTGGCCTGAAGAAAGTCCTCCTCTCGTGACCACTGCTGTCCATGGACAGCTTGACGCAGTGGCCGAGTCGAAGCCCTGGGCGGGGGAACCCAGGAAAGGCAGAGCGAGCTGACCGAGGCAGGTGCCCACTGGCCGTGGCCAGGTGAGTCCTGGTCATCCTGGGGAAGGACAACAAAGGCAGGGGAGGCAGATGCCCCTGTCCGGGCTTCGCTCTCATCCGTGCGGGCCCAGAAAGGAGACACAGGCCTTGTGCGCGAGGACGTGGCTGTGTGGCACCTGGGAGCTGAGACCCCCACCCCAGTGTGCGCGTAGAGCCCTTGGTGCCCCAACTGCGGCTCGCCTGCCGCACCTGGACAGCGGGGACCCATATTGTGATAGAAAGCCCTGGAACTCTAAGAACAGCGTGTGAGGAGGACGGGAGGTGGGGAGACAGAGGCAGAGAGAGGGAGACAGACACGTGGGGAGGAGCCCAGGAGTCTCTCCAAGCCTCAGTTTCTTCATCTGTAAGGGGGGTGTGCTTCTGCCGCCCCCTCTCCCGAAGGAACCAGAGGCTGCTAGACCCACCCAGTGTCCGGCATGACCTTCCTGCGCGAGGCGGCTCCTCTCTTGCCATAAGCACACCTCGTCCGTGGAAGCAGAGACGGGGACACGGCGGTCCCCAGTTGGGCATCTTAACACACGTGCCTCTAACGTCCATGCAGGGAAAATGCCTGTATGAGGCCTGCTGTGTCTCCTGCTTTACCTCTGTCCATGAAAAACGATTTTGGAATCATCTTAATTGCAAAGAAGGCATGGAGGGTCCCCACACGCTGCAGCTTCCCCAGCGTTACCGCCTCTGAACCCGGAGCCGGCTCGGGCGCAGCGCTCCCGGCGACCTTGCTCCGGTTCCCCTCGCCATCCGGGCTCCAGGCTGAGACCCCCTGGCGCCATTTGAGGAACGCCATTAATTTAAAATTATACAAGTCGTAAGTGGTCGGAGGCCTCTCTCTTCCACCTCCGAATCTTCATCCACTTCCCTGGGAATCCCCCGTGGTCAGCTCCCGGCGGGGTCCCCGACTCCCAGTTCCTCTGTGCGTGTCACTAGCTAGAGGAGGACACGATGTCGTCACTGCCGGTAGTGTTCTCACCCACACCTCTTCCCATGAAAACCGAACAAAAAGTCCACAGACAAGCGGGGAGGAAAGAGCCCGAGCTTATTAAGTTTCCGGTCGGCTTGCTGAGTGGTTTAGTCCATGAAGTGGGGGCAGCAGGCGGGGAGTTTCCTGGCGAGGCCGGAGCCCCCGGAGGGCCGGGGAGAAACAGGAGAGGCCGCGGGGCGGACAAGGGACGCCTGTTCCGCGAGCCGAGTGGGGTTCGAGGGCCCGAGAGCCGCGGCGCTGGGGGGTCGCAGCGGAGGAGCCCTTTGGGGTTTCACTGAAGTGGGGTTAGCCCCTCTCGGGAACAGCCGACCCCGGCACCCCCATCCGCTCGGAGAGGCTGGACCCGCGCTCCAACCGGCTGGGCCAAGTGGCCGCTGGAAGATTCGCGGCGGCTCTCGGCCCTGCAGGAAGGATGGGGGGCCGAAGGGCACGCGGAGAAGGGGCGAGGGGCCGCCTCGCCAGACAGGCCTGGAGCCTGCGCAGTGCGGGTCGGAGGCTGCGTGGCCCGGGCTTCCAGGAGCCCCCCGCCAAAGCGTTCCTCGGGGCCGCCGGGCCGGCTCAGGCCGTAGAACGTGTGACTCCTGATCCCAGAGTCGAGTTCGAGCCCCACATTGGGGCTGGGGTTTACTTAAAAACATCCACATATTTATTATACCACGGTTTCTGCGGGTCGTTCAGCCGGGTGGTCCCGGCTCGCGGTCCGGTGTGCGGCAGTGGGGATGCCGGCCCAGGGGGCCTCGTGCAAAGCGCCGCCGCCCGCCCGCGCAGGAGGGGTCGCTTCCAGGCCTCCGCACAGCACTGCGGGAGCGTCCTCTCGGCGAGTGGCCTCTGACACAGCCGGGCGGCTGCCACGTGACTTTCGTGGCTGCCCTCTGAAGCCTTGGCCCTTCGCTCGGGTATGCTCCCTGCTAGGGGCGAGTTGTGGGGGCCAGCTCACGCCCAGAGGGAGGCGAACAGGCTCGACCACGGAAACGGAGCAGCAAGTCACTGGGGACGCGTGTTGAAGCTGCCACGTCCTGTGGCCGGGGCCAATTCCCCACTTCTACCATCAAGGCACAGCCAGTCCCGGCCGAAGGGGTAATAAATCAGCGGTTCAGCACAGTGCCTGCCACGTGGAAAATGCTCTTTGCTTATCTGTGGCATTTTTCCCAGCCGACTTTCCCTCTCCCGAGGAGCGACATCCCGGCCGCTGCTGTGAGGCCAGAGTTGGAGCGAGAGGACTGTCCTCTCAGGCAGGACTGAATTAAGAATGAAGAGAACGAGCCAGTTGTTCTCTCCCTGGCTTGCACTTCTCCCAAAGGGACGCAGGGAAGTCCAGGCTCAGCACCTTGGCGGAAACCACCCTGCAATCTGTTCCCATGGGTGCAGCTTGCACAATCTGGGAGAAAACAGATAAAGTGGGGATGTGGAGGGGGATGGAGGCATCTGCCGTGAGGATGTAGATAAGCATGGCAGGCAGCAGGCCCAGCAGATGCAAAGGCCCTGGGACAGGATTGTTTGAGGAGCCATGAGGAGGTCCTATGGCTGGAGCAAGGTGGGGAGGAGGAGGAGCTGAGGACAGACCGCAGAGGATGGGTAGGATCAGGTCTCGCAGGCATTCTGCCCTCAGGGAAAGCCAGGGGCAGGATTGAGCACAGGTGAATCATGGCCTGAGTCTGGAGGCAGCCAGCTCTGCGGGTGAGACCTGGGTGGTGCTCTGTTGAGCGCACGCAAGCATGGCAGAAGTCGTCCAGTTCTAGACATTCTGGGGGCAGGGCTGACACCACGTCCAGGCAGACTGATGGCCGCTGTGGAACGGGGTCATGGGGACCCCAGGGGTTTCGGTCCGAGTGATCACAGACACAGCTGCGGGAGGAGCAGGTGAGGGGGCCGGGCAAGCTATGGGCTTCCATCGGATCTGAGCAGCTTCCCAGCCACTGGGTCGTGGTCATAAATCATCACAAATGTGGCAGCTTGAGAACGCACACACGTCACACCTTCCAGTTTCTTTGGGTCCGGAGTCCGGGCACAGCTTAGCTGGGTCCCATGCCCAGGGTCACATGAGGCCACCATCAGAGCACTGGCTGGGCTGCATTCTCCACTGAGAGCCAGACTGGGGAAGGACCGACTTCCGAACTCATTTGTTGGCAGATGAGGGAGGGTGTGGCTTTGGTGGCCTGGTAGGTGGCGGCCACCCTCAGCTCCCACAGGCCACCCAGGCTTGTCCTACATGGCCACATACTTCACCAACCAGCGAGGGGACTGTTAGCTCCAGTCCACTGAGACAAGTCTTACATCACGCTACAGAGTCACAACAGGGACAGCCCGCCACCTCTGCAGCATTCAGACAGGTCACACACTTCAAGCAAGTCACACACTCGGGGCAATGGGACTGCCCACCCAGGGCTGGGAACACCAGGAAGTGAGGGCCCATGGGGTCACCCAGGAGCTCCCAGTAGCCAGCTGTACCCAAGTGTGCAGTTCAGAAGAGTGTGGCCAGGAGCTGGGGCATGTCAGGGAGGTTATTAAAACCACTAGACCGGATGGCATCACAGAGGGGAGGGCATGACCTGCAGGTTGGCCATGAAAATAGGTCGCTCATTAAATCTTTAAATGGTCTATTTAAATTTTTAAAAAATAAAGTACTCACTGCCACACACAATAGAAAACAAAAGGGAGGGGGCCTGAAGGGGCTCAGTGGGTTAAGCCTTTGCCTTCGGCTTAGGTCGTGATCCTGGGGTCCTGGGATCGAGCTCTCTGCTCAGCGGGGAGCCTGCTCCCCACCCCCCAACTGCCTGCCTCTCTGCCTATTTGGGATCTTTGTCAAATAAATAAAATCTTTAAGAAAAAAAGAAAACAAACGCAGGTGACTGACAATAAGTAAACTCATGCAGGGGAAGAAAGCCAAACCCAGACTGAGGCCAGGCCAGAGGACACTGAGCGATGGCGGGAAGCAATGTTGCGGTACGATATCCTGGAAAGATCGAGTGAATGCAGAGGGTTTCCCAACAAGCAAAATATCCACGTTTTAACCAAGACAGCCCGCGCCAGGGCTGGGGGTCGGGCAGGGTGGAGATGGTCAGGCGCGTGTAAGCCCAGGTCCTGTCCTTGCATGCAATGTCTGTATCTCGTTCGCGGATTTTTTAGATGTTGTTTATATTTTTAAAATGTTGGGTAAAAATACTTAGCTCGACTAAGGTTCCAGGTGCCCCCGCTTAAACTTTGCTCCTGAGGCCAGTACCCAGATTGTTTCACCCTAGGCCCTGGGCTGCTGGGTTTTTGCCCTGAAGGCTGTGCACCCATGGCTCACGCCCTCCTTTTGGAAGCAGTCACTGGCAAGGGTTAGAGTGGCATTAAGGACATGTTGGCCCTAAGCCGAGGCTCTCTGTAGCATCACTGGGAGGCTGGCAGTGGTTGTCCCTGCCTTGTTCCCAGTATGGCTCAGCTCACATCCTCTTGCTCTGCACTCCCTTGGGAAGCCCCGAATGGCTCCAGACCCTTCCTGGAAGATGAGGACAGCAAGGGGGGGAGCAGGTAGGGTGACCAGCTGTCCTGATTTCAGCTTCTAACTACAACAGTCCCAAGTGACCTGAGATGACTGGTCACCCCAAACGGGAGTCACTTGCTCAGTGTCACCCTATCACTGCTGACCTGGGAGGGCTGTTGGCTCTGCGCCTCCGACCGGAGCCAGGGGCTGCATGGGCGATGGTATATGTCCTCCGAGCTGGAGGCCGGTCAAGCCCCAGGCTCTAGCGGGAGATGCTGGTGGTCAGAGCTCCCAGCTCAGCTCTGCGTGCTCTGGCCTTTTGTCCTCTGCTCTGGAGACTCTGGCTCTTCCTTCCCTCTATCTCGGTGCACGCTGCAGATCTTACAGCCGGTGTCAGCTCTTCGTGAACCTTCTACTGATAGTTTCCATAACTGGGGACAGCGAGTCTCTTGCCTGCTCATTTCTCTTATTTTATAACTGCATGCTCATTCTCTAGATTTGTCTGGGGTGTTCTCATGTATCTCTTGAGCACAGGTGGTAATTTATCCTCCTCCGTTTCTTTCAGAAAAATAAGCTCTGCCTCATCCTGTCAAGGGGTTTCTCTTAGCTCAAGGTCACTGTGAGAGCCAGCAATCGCCGTCTTGTGTTCGCTCTTATTTTCTCTTAATCAGCTATCTTCCCTCTTTGCACTCAGCTTTTGTCGTCCATTCTCTCCCACCCCCGATCTTTGCAAAACACAAAATAAAACAAATTCTATTAGACATTCTGTAGCCTGAGAGTCAGGGCATGAAGGGTCTTCTGGAACCTTCCATACCTTCACTCTCGCTCTCTCTTAAGTAAACTGCCCACTTGTCTGAGACAGGTTGTCTCCATTTCATCTTAGTGAAAAGGGAAATATACATCGAAACAGGCAGACTTTGGTTTTGGCTGACATTTTTTCTAAGTCCTAAATGAACTTTGTATCTCGGTCAGAAGGTTAATTCTATTTAGGAATATGGATGTTTGGGGGAAAGTTGGGTTTTAAAGTGACTTGGCTTTACGACTGCTCATTAGCCTGTGACCCATGGGCCCTCCGCTGTTGTCTCTCAACATTCAGTGGATGATGAAGTGATCCAGAGAGGCTGCCAGCTTTTTGCAAACTTAATATAAGTGCACCGACAATTTATTCGTTGCCAAAACTGCCAGCTTTTCACTCAAGCAACAAATGCCTCATCTGTGTCGACTGTTTGCAAAGACTCCCCACCCCCTGCCCCGGCCCCCGCCCTCTCCTCTCTGCGTGGACAGGACTCCTCTGGGGCCCTCCTGGGAGTGGGGTCCTGGGGGATGTGTCGTCCTGGGTCTGGCTCCTCTCCCTGAGCCCCGTGTCCTCAGGGTCCCTCCGTGTCGTATCAAGTGTCAGGATTCCTTTGGGAGCAGAATAAACACAGAATGGCTATAGGTGGGAGAAAGGGGTAGTGAGTTGGGGAGGAGAGTCAGGGCCAAGACTTTGAACTTGGTGCTGAGGGAGGTAAGGAGCCACTGAAAGGCAAGGAAGTAGCGCCATCATATCTGTACAGATCGGCGTCTCTTCCCCTGGGCCCTGTGTGTGTGTGGGGGGATGGTGAGCAGCATCTCTGACTCCCACCCCCTCAATGCCAAGAGCAGTCTCAACTGTGACCGCCACAAACATCCCCCAACATCTGTTCAGCGTGCCCCGGAGGCAGAACCACCCCCCGAGACCCCCTGGTCTAGGCAGATCACTCTAACTGCATGAGGGAGGAGTCTGGGGCAGACCTGGAGTTAGCAAGGACATCGCTAGCCCAGCCAAGCAGGAATGGCTGAGTGGGGCCCCTGGAGAGGAGAAAGAAGGTGCAGTGGCCAGATCTGGAGGTGACCAGCAAGTGGGGGAAGGAAGAGGAAGTGATGGAAGGCGAGACGCGGTGCTCTTCTAGAGCTGCTGTGGGAGAGACGGTCCCAGAACTCGGGGAGGAAGGAGTGGGGAGAGACGGTCCCAGAACTCGGGGAGGGAGGAGGGCGCAGCTTTGCTGGGAGAAGACACATCCCAGCGTGGGACACTGAGCTGGGTGCAGGTGGAGAGGTCCAGGAGTCTGTTCCCACCTGAAGCTCCAGGAGAGACACGAACTGGAAACTTCCACGTGGGGGCTGCTGGTGGATAAGTGATCACTGGTGCTGTGGATCCCCCTCAGGGCGGCAGCAGCAGAGAAAGGAGCGGCGGAGACTGGGGTGGGAGAGGGCGTATGGATCGTGGTGACAAGGAGCTTCGGCCCGGACTCGGGCATGGGCTCGACAAATGCCTCGACGAGCTTTGCTCTGGGGCGACTGACACGGTCCCGCCGAGATCTGCCCACAAGGAAGGCAGCCAGTGAGAGCACGAGGACCTCCCAGGAGGCCGTTCTATCGCTCCTGTGGCCTCCAGGGATCCCCTGATCAGAACGAAGAGGAGCTTAGGATGGCGTTTCCTCTCCCGACCACCAGCTGGGCGAGGCCGTGCGGGACGGGCGCCCCGACGCGTGGGGAGCTGGAAACCGCTGGAAGCGGCCGCAACTCCAACGCCCCTGACGTCGTGTTGACTCTAGTGTTGTGCTGACCCACAGCCGAAGAGGTGGCCGAGGAGCGTTTTCTCCGGCGTCCTTGCAGAAGTCACTGCGCGGTTTCGGTTTGCCCATGAGCCGCGGATCTTGCTCTCGGAAGGCCGCAACCCCAGCCCGCCGCCGTTCAAGCGAACGCTGCCTCCCTCGCCTGGGCAGGCCAGAAGGCAGAGCCGGTCAGTCTGTCCTGTCCCCTGAAATTATTCCCCGGCTGTGCCCCTCACATCCACCTGGTCTCTTCCTTCGCGGCGCGGATCTCCTTCTCCTTCGTGCTGGCAGTCAAGGTGGCGGCCGATGGCGACCAGCCTGCTGTGGCCGCCGAGGAGCCCCACTGTGGAGGACGCTTGTTCTCTAGCATTACCAGCTGAATGTATGAAACTGGTCACGTCGCGTTGTTTTTGGTGTAGAAAAAGGGCAGCTTCATACAGCTGAAATGTTCTGGCACGTTCGCCCCCTTGGACCAGCCGCTGACTGGAGCGAGGGGGTGGGTATTGTGACCGACAGGCGGGGTTCGGTGTGGCCCTGGCACTGATGGGGGTGGGCACGAGAGCTGTGACTGGCGGGTCTGGTGCGTGGGGTGCACTCTCCCCAAAGGAAGGGATCTGGGAAGACAGAAATGCTGCTGCCACCCCACGGGACACTGAACTGAGAACTCAAGGGATAAAGCCGATCGCGGGCCATAACCAGGTCTGAAGAGGTGAGCTAGCTTCATGGGGGCCATAGAACTAGTCTGGCTAGAGCTGGCGCGTGTGTTATGGTCTTCCGATGGCCAGCATTCCTTCCATCTAACTAGAGAGCACTCTGGGGCGAGTGCAGGTCCCGACTTCAGGGTTTTTTCCTACAAAGATGCCCAATGTGCTCAATCAGCAACTCTCCTGGGTCAGCATTGCCCACAAAAAGCCCGTATTAGCTTCCTGCTGCTGCTGTAACAATGCAGGTCGCCCAGATGTGGGCAGGACTGGTCCCTACCGGGGCCCCTAGGACACCCAGCTCCTCCCCTTTTCCTGGCCTGTGGCCCCCCTCCATCCCCTCTGCCAGCAGCGTGCGGTGTGGCCATCTCTGGGACCCTCACCCTCTGCCTCCCTCTCGTGATGACCTCGTGGGAATGCTGGGCCTCCCGGGAACCCAGGGTCACCCCCACCTCGGGGGCCTTGACAAGGTCCCACCTACAAGGTCCCTTTAATGTGAGGTGACATCCAAGGTCCACGGGACGAGGACGTGGACATCTTTGGGCCATTATTCCGTCTGCCACAGGGTCTAAGCAAAATGCCGTTTCTGTGAAGTGCCCAGGGACACAGTCAGATTATTTGGACCGAACAGTCACTGCCTTTTTGGGGCCCTGCTTGGTTCAAAGGCAGATTTTGTAGCCCGATTTTTATCTGCCCTCCACCAGGCCTGCCAACTGCTGGATGAGGTTTCCCTGCCCTTGGAGGCGGCCGCGTGGGGGTCGTGCCGGGGCGCGAATGCGCTGGTGCGAGTCCAGCCCAGGGTGCATCGGGACTCGGAGGAGCTGCCAGCAGGCAGCTCAGCCCAAGTCTCCTTGTCTGCTCAGAGGCAGGCTCCTGGCTCTGCACGTTCTGGATGCTTCTGCATGGAAACAGCTCAAGTGTGTCCCACTGTTCCCCACGGTTCTTGGCTTCCTTCTCACCTCCCCCAGTTTGTGGCTTATGTGCCTCCTCTCTCTCCCGATTCCTTCCTTCCTCCTCCTGTTTCTACTTTTTTCCTTCCTTCCTTTCTTGTGGTCAAACACACACGACATAAAGTTCACTGTCTCAATCGTTTTAAGCGCACAGCTCAGTGGCAGGAAGCTCGTTCACCCCGTCCTGCGACCACTCCCGCCCTCCGCCTCCACAACTTTCCAGCTCCTCGCACGGAGACTCTGTCTCCACAAAGCTCGGACTCCTCACCCCCTGCCCTAGCCCCGGCTCCCACCCTCTCCTCTCTGTGTGGACGGGACTCCTCTGGGGACCTCCTGGGAGTGGGGTCTTGCGGGACGGGTCCTTCTGGGTCTGGCTCCTCTCACTGAGCTCCATGTCCTCAGGGTCCCCCCGCGTTGTGGCAGGGGTCAGGGTCCCTTTCTTTCTGAGGCTGGACTGTGTTCCCATGTGGGGAAGGACCACGGCGTGTTTATCCTCCATCCACTGATAGACACTTGGGGTGTTTCCACGTCCTGGCCGGTGTGGATGCTGCCGGCGTGAACACAGGTGTGCGAGAGCCTCACGACCCCGCTTCCAGTTCCCATGTGGCGGGTAAGTCTATGTAATTCACATGGTAACTGTAGTTCACTATTTGAGGAGCCACCAAACCCGTTTTCCCCCGCGACCGCCCTATTTTCCGTTCCCACAAGACCTCTGATTCCACATCCTCGTCAACTCTCGCCAGTGTCTGGTTCTGGACAACAACCATCCTGACGGGTGTGAGAGCTCTCCCTCTTTAATTCCTCATGTGTGAGGAGTCTACGGCCAACTGTGAAGTCGGAGGCTAAGACTGCCCCCAGTCTGATGCCATGTGCAAGTGCTGGGGCGGTCTGCACTGAACTGGGTCCCCTCAAACTTCATGCTGAAGTCCCAACCCCCAGTATCCCAGAACTGTTATTTGGAAATACGGCCTGTACAGAGGTGATCAAATTAAAACAAGGTCATGAGGGTGGGCCCTAGTCCTAGATGACTGGTGTCCTTATAAAATGGGACACTTGGACAGACATGCACAGGGAGAACGTCCTGTAAAGACCGAGGCAGAGGTGAGATGACGCTTCTACAAGCCAAGGGTCACCATGATTGCTGTGACCCGCAGGATTTAGGAGAGAGCTGGGGACAGGTTCCCCTTCTTGGCCCTGGAAGGAACCAGCCCTGCTGCCACTTTGATTTGGGACTTCTGACGTCCAGAGCCGGGAGACAATCAGTCCCTGCTGTCCGTGCTGGTCAGTTTGTAGAGCCCCGTTCCAGCAGCCCCATGAGACTCGCAGGGAGAGCCTCACACCAGTCTTGGCTGTGACAGTTCCCTAGAACGACTCAGAACTCACTAAAAGCTGTCACCGTTGCAGTCATGGTTCACAGGGATTAACACGGCAGATTAAGGCCAAAGAGAGGACCACACGGCAGAGGGCAGCTGTCTCAGGCCATGCAGGCGGCTCTAGCAGGACACCACTGCCCCAGTAGCTGACGAACAACACCTATTTATTTCTCATGGTTCTGGAGGCTGGAAGTCCAAGTTCGAGGCACCGGCAGCTTCCATGTGTCGTGAGAACCTGCTTCCTGGTTAACAGGTGGCCGTATTCTCACCGTGTCCTCACACGGAGCGGGGAGCTCTCTGGAGTCGCTCTCGTAAGCGCGCTCATCCCATTCATGGGGGCTGCACCCTGTGACCTAATCCTCTCCCCGGAGCCCCCACCTCCTAATACCATCACCCTGGGAAGTAGGGTTTCAGCATATGGATTGGGGGCACACAGACATTAGCCTACGGCCCCAGGAGAACACCAACATGGCGCTTCCACCGCCCTCCCCCTGGGCAGTGAGGGGTCTTGTTCCTGGGACATGTGGGACGACACACATGGAGTATCACCAATCCAGGTGGCCCCCCTAGCTTCCAGTTTGGGGGTTCACGGTTTTTACTGGGGCTCCACTGCGTAGTCATGACTGATTCATTGAATGATTTGCTGATTACCCACATGGCTAATCTCAGCCTCCAAGAGCTCACCTCCCAGGAGCTGAGGGCCAAGTCTGGCCTTTCTTTTTGAGCAATCCTAAATTTTGCCTACATATCCTTTTAACAAACCCTTTGTCCCTTTGAATTCCCACTCTGCTCTCTTCTGGCAAGACTTGCCTTCAAGAAAAATTTTAAAGAGAAAGCAGGCACACTGGCCCCGTGAGTACCCCGTGGGCCATGGGGACATAGAGGGGGTGATGCTTGGGACAGTAAAACCCAAAATGTGGCCTTGTTTTCCAAGGACACCAGGACTCCAGCCGCTGACCTCCATGCAGTGGATGCCGTGTGTTGGCTGAGGCTGGCAATCCGTGTTTGCCAGGCAGGGTCATTCGGATGCTGGGGACCAGAGCATTTTAGCTGGCACCTGTCCAGCGCATGGCTTGATGTAACATTGACGGTGATTGCTAAGGACAGCTTTGGCTGCATCCGGTATTTTGTCATGAAGCATTCCCTGTTGTTCAGTTCTAACAATCTGTTTAGGGGCACCTGGGTGGTTCAGTCAGTTAAGTCTCCGACTCTTGATGTTGGCGAAATATTTTATTTAACTGGCTATGATTTCTTCTTGGAATCGTTAATCTGCTAGAAGTAATTTTAGATTTTCAATTACAATTTCATTAGTTCCAGCTATCTAATTAAACTGCACTGCCATGAGACATGTGCCTTGAGGGTAGAATTTGTGGGTTTTGTCGATATTTGCTTTGTGGTTAGGTGCCTGGTTAACATTTGTAAATATTTCGCGTGTGTCTAAAGTAAGTTTACCCCCTAAAATAGGGAATATAGGTCCATTAAGTCAACCTGTCTAGCGCTGAGTTTTGGTACCAGGTACACAAGAGTTTAGAATTTTTCTCTCTTCCATTTTGTGCCTTTCGCTTTTAACAAAAGCCCACTTAAAACACCTAGCTCGCTTAAAACAACAATGAACCTAAGCTCACAAATTCTTTAAGGATTAGTACATTTGTACTTTCCTCCCCTTCTCCTGCATTTTGTATCTTTCTCACTCCACTTTTTGGAAGCTATCGATTTCAGTTCTATTACTGAAGTTGCTCTTAAAATTTTACCACACGTGCTTCATTTAATGAAGGCTGAAATTCATCACTAATCTGGCCTTTTCCCTCCAAGCCTTGGAGTCTTTCAGCTGTACTCATCCCTCCATCTTCTTGCTGGTTCAGCTGTGGTATCCGTGCACCCCAGGTGGTCAGGATTGTAATTTTACAGACAGTGGTTTTCAGATGTTTCTCCACACTTGCCAGTCTCTGGGCTCACGGTGCTGCTGGTGTCTCTCCTCTTCCTTCCGAATCCAATTTTATTCTTCCTTAGCACACCCTTTAGTAGTGTTTTCAGTATGGGTCTGTTAGTGCCAAACTTCTCAGTCTTCCTGCAAATGTCTGCATTTTGGTCTTTTTCCTGACCAGTTTAGACAGACTTTGTCGATAGACCCCTATTTCCACCTAGCACTTTGAAGACGGTATTCCCTCACCTCTGGTTTCTGTTCTGGCATCCGCTGGTGCTCTTTCCTTTGTGAGTGGCCTGTCTTTACTCTCTAGTTACTTGTATAATCTTGTCGCCGTTTTTATTCTGTAGATTTACTCGGAGGATCTATCTGTAATGCTTGGCTCTGTGACTTTCAAATCTGAAGATTCAGGTCTTAGGGCAGTTCTGGAAAGTTCCCAGCTAATTTCTAAGACTGACTTCATTTGTCTAGTCTCTCCTTCTCAGACTCCAGTGAGCCATGCACCCTGCTTACCTCCATGCACATCTCATACTGCCCCTCCTCATGATTACTGGGGTAGGCAGAATTCCAAGAGGTTCCTAAGATCTCTGCCCTGACACACATGACCTGTATTAGCCCTTCTTCCTGAGTGAGAAGAACTGCTGAACATGATGCCATGGTCACTCCCTTGATTAGGCCGCATTAGAGCAGACGTGGCTCCCACTGTGGCCTGACATTCCGTATAACTCCATCCCAGCGCACTGCAGTGAGTTTCCTCCGCTGGCCTGGACAGAGTGGCTGCTGTGTTGTCAGGGGCCTGTGAGCTAAGACCAGCCCCTGGCCAACAGGCAGCAAGGAAGTGGGGGGCCTCAGCCCCATAACTGCAAGGACACAAATTCTGGCAACAAGAGGGAGTTCAGCAGTGGGTCCTTCCCCGGCTGAGCCTCTGGATGAGAATGCAGCCCGAGTAACACCTAGCTTGCCGCCTAGTGAGACCGTGAGGACCCAGCTGAGATGTGCCCGTATCCTGCACACAGAAACTGCAAGAGATTGTGTACTGTCGTAAGCTGCTTTGTCTGTGGTAATGTGTAGCGGCCACAGCTGATGGACTCACTCTCTCTGCAATGGCCCCTACTTTCCCCCCTCCTGCGACAGGGCTTTACGCATTTTGTCCTTGCCGTGTGGAAATCTGTTCCTTCCATGGGCACTTACTGAGTTCCTGCTTATCCTTCAGAACTCAGATAACACATCCCTCCCCCAGAAAGCCCTTCCTGACTGCCGGCCCCCTGCCCGGCTAGATCAAAGCTCCTTTTTATAGACTCAAAGCCCCATGGACACATCTTTATTTCCAAGCCTTAACTGCAGCTGTAATTTTAATTTATCTGGGTCTCTGCCACTAAGGTTTAAGCTCTCTGAGCTCAGAGAATCTCATCTACCTCATTCAGGGCTGCGTACTCAGGACAGAGCATCTAGGCCTGGCCTGTCATAAACATCAGACGGGCGGGAAGCTGAATGAATAGTGCTTCTATATTCGACGCTAAACAGCACTGGGCCCCTTCTGTGGCGTAATGACAGTGATGACAGGACAATTTGGAGAACACAGGCATCCTCAGAGAACCCACGGGCTTGGCGGGGGCCGGTAGCAGGGGCAGCTGGGCTGAATGAATATAGTGTGTGTGTGTCTGGCCGGGGGAGTGTCAATGAGCTCACACACTAAACTTGAGTTTCCAGCCCTAATCGCAGAGGTGAATCGTGGTGTCTTTGTCCCTAAAACATTTCATCAAGCGATTCTTAGAGATTCCCCGGGTCCTCAGGAGGCAGTGCAGCTCAAGGGTAAGAATAAAGGGGTAAGTGTTAGACAGCTCCACTCCCCGCCACCCCCGCGCATCTCCCCTTTCTCATCAGCTCGGGATGGTGGCGGTGAGGCACGGACTGGCCATTCCCGGCACCGCCAGGCTCCCCTGAGGAGGGGATACCTTGGCTGGGCCCCAGCACAGGGCTCCTGACTTAACAATGAACGTACAGCACAGGCACGTAAATCTGAATTTCACACGAACAGCAAACACTTTCCTTCTTAGTAGGAGGATGTCCCGGATGTTGCACAAGACCTCGAAGGGCTGCGTGTGTTCCGGAGGTTCTCTAGAGAAACAGCCCACAGGAAGGGCAGAGGTGTTTAGGGAACTGGCTCACAGGCCATGGGGCGCGGAGTCGCAACCCCGCAAGCAGACTGGAGACCCAGGGCGGGGCTGATGCTGCAGCTCCAGCCCCCTCCTCTCCTCCGAAGGCCTTCAACTGATGACACGTGGCCCACCCGCACCCCGGACGGTCATCTGCTGACTCGACCTCTACTAGTTTGAAAGTTAATCACATCTGGAGATGCCTGGGGGGCTCAGTCGGGGAAGCGTCTGCCCTGGCTCCGGTCCTGATCCCCGGGCCCCGGGATCCAGCCCCGTCCTGGGGGGAGGGGTGTCCCTGCGCAGCGGGGGGCCTGCTCCCCCCGCCCCCCAGCTAAGTAAGCTCTTGCTAAGAAAGGAGAAAGCAGGTTAGTGGCGCCTAAAACCCAGCGTCAGAGCAACACCCACAAGAGTGCTGGGCCGGAGCCAGGGCGACGCGTGAAAGTGACCAGGCCGGGGACACACTTACCCCAGAAGGATGCTCTGCTCCTCGGGAACCTGAGCGTCCCCGGGCGCTTCCTCCCCACAGCCGGGCCGCCCCCGAAGCCCCCGAAGCCGCTCTGCGACCCCGGGAGGGCCCGCGCAGGGGGCGGGGCAGGAGAGCCGCAGCCTGGGGGGGGCGGTTCCGGTTGGCGCGTCCCTGGAGGGAAGGTGGGCTGCGGGCGGCACTGTGCGCGCCCGGCCCGCGGACGCCGGACGACCTGCTCGCGACCGACATCGCCTCAGAGTCGCGGCTGCAGGGTCCCCGCGGCGTCTCTCGCGAGACTGCAACCAGGGCGAGGCCTACTGGGACCCCCCCCCCCCCCCGTCGGGTCTCTCGCGAGACTGCCTCGGGCCCAGCCTCCTGCGGTCCTGGCGCGGCGTCTCGCGAGACCATGGTCAAGGGGCGGCCTCTGCGGCGTCTCTCGCAAGACTGCGATCGAGGCCCCATCTCAGGTCTCTCGCGAGACTGCGATCGAGGCCCCATCTCAGGTCTCTCGCGAGACTGCCATGAAGGGGCGCGAGGAGCACATGGCTGCTTCCGGTCCCTTAGGTGCCGAGGCCCTAGCGAGGCCCAGTGCCCGGCAAGCGGGCAGCGGAGGAGGCGGCGGCCTGTCGCTGCGGAGGGGATGCTGGCGGCCGCGGGTGGCCACGCAGGGCCCCGAAGGACGAGGCGGGCCCCCGAGCTAGCGCAGGGCCGGGCTCCGTCTTGCTCGCTCGGTGTCCGCGGCTTCTGTGTGGTCAGGCCGAACGGCGGCGCAGGACGTGCCTGTCCCCGTCCTCGACCTGCGGACGTGTCCCCTCCCGCGGCGGAGGGGACCTTGTCAGGGCCCCGAGGTGGGGGTGACCCTGGGTTCCCGCGGGCCCGGCGTCCTCACCGGGTCCTCACGAGAGGGCGGCAGAGGGCGGGGGTCCCGGAGACGCGCAGACCCGGCGCTGCCCGCGGGGAGGGCGGAGGGGGCCGCGGGCAGGAAGCGGCAGGAGCCGGGGCTCCCTGGGGGACCAGCCCTGCCCGCGCCGGGTTTTAGGCCGTCGGGCCCCGAACTGCTCAGCAAGAAATCTGGTTCCTTCTCAGCCTTGGGTTTGTGCCGATTTGTTACGAGGGTCGCAGAGGAGTCGCGCAGCCTCCCGTGGCTGCGACCCCGGGGCCCACGCAGAGCCCACATGCCGTTCCAGCCAGCCCCCGTGGAACCCACGCTTTGCTTTTTCGTTCTTGTTTTTTTTTTTTTTAAGATTTTATTTATTTGACAGACAGAGATCACAAGTAGGCAGAGAGAGGGAGAAGCAGCTCCCCGCGGAGCAGAGAGCCCGACGCCGGGCTCGATCCCAGGACCCTGAGATCATGACCCCAGCCGAAGGCAGAGGCTCAACCCGCTGAGCCACCCAGGTGCCTCTGTTCTTGTTTTTGTTTTTTTCTTAAGATTTTATTTACTTGTTTATTTCTCAGAGAGGCTGAGACAGGGAGAGAGAGCTCAAGCTGGGGCTGTACACAGAGAGAGAAGCAGGCTGCACGCGGGGCTGGATCCCACCTGAGCTGACGGCACACACTGAACTGACTGAGCCACCCAGGCGTCCCTGAACCCATGTGTCACCTCGGAGACAGGCACCTAGGGCGCTGTGGAAGGCTGCCTCGTCTGCACGAGCGAAACCCTTGCTTGTGGGACAAGAATCGTCCTCCAGCTCTGACCCTGTGTTTCCATCCTTTCCTGCTGGGATCCAGGTCGCCTTCCCTGTGTCCAGGAGCCATGGAGCCCACCGCTGGTGACCTACAGCTTGTGCCTGGGCCAGCAAAGGAAGTCTCAGCTCCCGGTGCCACGTGCTGCCGTGTGGCCCTCTCCGCTGTCGTGGCCACTAGCATTGTCATGGTCACCCTGGCAGTCCTCATGGGTAAGTGGCTGTGAATTCACACGGGTTCACACACTGGGCAACTTGCATAAAGATGTTGAGTGGCTCAGTGGTATCCATGCTATGACTCCAGGACCAGAGGGCTGAGCGTGCAGGCATGGACTTGAAGCCTGGCCCTCAGGTCACCAGGAGAAAAGTCAGGAGGGCCAGGAGCTGGGAGCCTGGCGTGCACTGGTTGGCTGTGGGGGCGGGTGGGTGCATGCAGGCCCCACCGGGCATTCACGTCTCCCACGGACCGGGCTCTCCCAGGAAGTTTTCACCATGGGGTGAAAAAGGAAACAAATGGGAACAGTGAAATGAACTTTTTTTAGATATTGAGGAATTTGAGAAGCACCGGTACTTCCTGAAGTGTAAAGAACGAACAGTGGGCCGCCTGGGCGGCTCAGCGTTAAGCGTCCGACTCTTGATATCAGCTTAGGTCACGATGTCAGGGTTGGGAGATGGAGTCCTGCATCAGGCTCTGCGCTGGGTGTGGCGTCAGCTTGAGATGCACAGTATAGTGAGGCCACGATTTTGTACGGTTCACCCAACAGAATTATCTAGAGATGCCCACATTAGAAACAGAAGGGAGGGACGCCTGGGTGGCTCAGTTGGTTAAGCGGCTGCCTTCGGCTCAGGTCATGATCCCAGCGTCCTGGGATCAAGTCCCACATCGGGCTCCTTGCTCGGTAGAGAGCCTGCTTCTCCCTCTGTCTGCCTGTGATCGCTCTCTCTCTCTCTCTCTCTAACAAATAAATAAATAAAATCTAAAAAAAAAAAAAAAAAAAAAAAAAAAAAAGAAACAGAAGGGAGAGGTGCCAAATAGCAAGAAAGAAAACCCGTCCACCTGTGTGCGTCAGGTTTTCTGGGGGAGGGGAGTCTGGACCCGGGTCACTTCCGGGGAGGGACAGCACACAAGCCAGCACAGGGGACAATTTGTCACCAGATGCCCTTCAGCGGCTTCTGATTTTGGACCTGTGGATCCATTCACAATGTCGTCTTGTTGTAAAGCATAAAACCAATCACCGCAGCTGGCCACGGCGTCCCTGGGTCTTCCTGCGACATCTCTGTGGTTCACAGCCCCGCAGGTCTCCACACGCATGCGTTTCCGGGGTTGAGATTTCCAGCTGTCTTGTGAGAATTCGTGAGGGGCCAGCAGGGCCTGCATGCCTTTTGGGGACTTGCCCCCTCCTTCCACCATGTGCTCTAGATTCCCCCGTATGTCTCTCTCTCTCTCTCTCTTTTTTTTTTAAGATTTTATGTATTGATTTGACAGAGAGAGATCACAAGCAGGCAGAGAGACAGAGAGAGGAGGAAGCAGGCTCCCCGCTGAGCAGAAAGCCCGATGCGAGGCTCGATCCCAGGACCCTGGGATCATGACCTGAGCCGAAGGCAGAGGCTTAACCCACTGAGCCACCCAGGTGCCCCTCTTTTTTTTTTTAAAGATTTCATTTACTTATTTACTAGAGAGCAAGCAAGAGAGAAAGAGAGAATACAAGGGTATAAGCAGGGAGGGCAGCAGGCAGAGGGAGAAGCAGGCTCCTTGCTGAACTGGGAGCCCGATGCGGGGCTTGATCCCAGAACCCCGGGATCCTGACCTGAGCCAAAGGCAGACGCTTAACGACTGAGCCACCCAGGGGTCCCCTGTCATGTTTCTGTGGATGTTCCCTGTGCAGCCCTGAGCCCCGGGGGTGGTTGCAGTGAAAGCCGTGGACACTAAACAGTATGTACAAGTCAGGTCACGGTCTCTGGGTGGTGAGTCACTCTGCGCCCAGCGTGCAGCCTTGAAAACAGAGTTCCTTGTCCCCACTGGCCGCCTCCATGGGCAGCTCATGGAGAACACCGTCTGGACGGTGCGTGTCTAGAACATCCTGTCATCGCAGGAAGCCCCGCTGGGCAGCCCTGCTCCGGAGCAGGCCTGTTCTGAGCTGGTGAGCTTCCTGCGGCTTCCCCTGGGGGTGTGGAGGTCACCTTGCCGTCTGGAAATAGTGATAGGAAGTGGCAGCTTGGGAGAAAAGGTTGTCCTGTGGCAAAATAGTAAGCTGGGAACCCCCCGTGGGTTTCTGGGATCTTTGTCCCGTGTTTGAGACGCGTGTTACCGGCGGTCCGGGTGCCCTGCAGCCTGGCGAGCCTGGCAGAGCCCTCTAGCGGCCGTGGGTGCAGGTGCAGGAGGGTCGGCGCTCCGGGTGTGCAGGAACGTGCGAGTGTGCACGCGTGAGCCCGTGTGCGTGTCCTCCCGCGAGGGGGAGGCGCGGGCGTCCTGGAAGCGCGCACATGTTAATAACGGCATAAGTGCAGCGCGCCGGGGACCCCTGAGACTAAGGACGTCTTTAAGAAACACACAGTTTTTTAGCTTTTCTTTAATTAAAATTAAAACGTATCCCCTTCCCACCTAGCTCACGCTTTTAGCTGGGGACATCAACCTTGGGGAAGCTGGGCGTTGGGCACACGTCTGAGTTTCCCGTGGGTCAGTCATTATGTCAGCGGGAGACGGGCGCGAGTGGGGGCGCCCGGCGGGCTGGGTCGGGTGAGCCAGCGACTCCTGACCTTGGGCTGTGAATTCAAGAACCACATCCGGTGTAGTGAAAGAAAAGGGAGGAAGGAAAGGCTGAGGCGGGTGTGGAGCCGAAACACTTTGGTCCACACAGCAGGGTGCTCGCTTGTTTGGTTCGTGTCTCCCGTGAGAAAACAAACCGCGTTTGGGATTGGCCCCAACGCGTATTTAAGTACACGGAGATCCGGATACCTACCACCGGGTGAGCCTGCAGTGGCAACAGGTAGAATTGGGGCCCAGCTTTAAGGGTTAAGGTGGCCCCTACTTTCGTTGTTTTAATATCCTGATTATGGACATTTTTTTGCCAGCCTGTCTTTTTGTGAGTTCTGACATATTTTCAACACGTAGAAATCCCCGTTTTCGTTGGTTGCTGCTGTGTTTATTTTTAAACTTCGTGAGGTTCTTCGTCTTGGCTGTGGTGTGCTTCTTGGGACGGGCAGCACGGGCGCGGGGCGGGACGTCTGCAGGTGTGTGGCCTGCGGTTGGACAAGTCCGCGCTGGTGCCGGGCTCCCCGCCCACGCCACACAGCCCTCCTGCGGGATCCCTGCCGTGGGCCGGCTCCTCTGCAGCCGCTCTGCCCCCCCCCACCCCTCGGTGCTCGTGGGTCTGAGTCTTCCTGCTGCGTACTTTTTTAAAAAAATTTTTTTAAAGATTCTATTTATTAGAGAGAGAGAGCGAGCACAGGCAGACAGAGCGGCAGGCAGAGGCAGAGGGAGAAGCAGGCTCCCTGCTGAGCAAGGAGCCCGATGCGGGACTCGATCCCAGGACGCTGGGATCATGACCTGAGCCGAAGGCAGCCGCCCAACCAACTGAGCCACCCAGGTGTCCCTGCTGCGTACTTTTTTTAAAAAAGTTATTTATTTATTTATTTGACAGAGATCACAAGCAGGCCGGGGAGGGGGGGGAGTAGGCTCTCCGCGGAGCAGAGAGCCTGATGCAGGGCTTGATCCCAGGACTCTGGGATCATGACCTGAGCCAGAGGCAGAGGCTTTAACCCACTGAGCCACCCAGGCGCCCTGCTGTGTACTTTTGACACGGTGTTTCCAACAGTTGGAAACCCGTGTTCTCTTGCAGGATGGCATTGTGGTCCTGTGGCTGTGGTCAGGCCCCTGTGGCATCTGGTGGGAATTGCTCCAGACCGGAGGTAGGGTCTCCTGAGGCCAGATCGGCCACTTTTGGCTGAAGCCTGCTTCAGGCCCTGAGCCAGGCACACCTGGTGAGACAGGGGTGAGAAGGAGCTAGTCCTGTCCTCAAAAAACCGGGGGACATTGGGCGCCTTCAGGTGGGTGACCGTAGAGTCGGTCATCCAACCTGGAACATGTGTGGGGGGTTGAAGGGGGCACTGTGGGTGATCATTCGGGGCCTCCCAGGAAGTCGGCCCACCAGCTGTTGGGGTGAGGGCCCCTGGGTGGCGGGGGGCGTGGGAGGCCGACTTGAGTGCACCCTGACCCCGAAGTGCGGCTCTCTCATGGGGCCCTGGTCTCGTCCGCAGCCTCCCTCTCTGCACAGGGTGTGGACGTGGAGCACACGGCCGAGCTCCAGGGGCTCCGGTATGCCAGCAGCTTGCAGCAGACTACCTCCGACTACTACCGCGCGCTGACGCCCACGCTGGAGAGGCTGGTGAGGGCGGCCGGGGGCTGTGACCGGGCCAGCAGAGCAGGGCAGGGAGGAGGGCACGTGGGGCGAAGAGGATGAGGCCGCTGTCCCCGGCGCTGGTGGGCTCTGGCATGCAGGGGAGTGTGGCATCGGTGGGGACTGGCCCCTGCTGGGCCCGGAGCCGCGCTGAAAGGTTGTAAGTCGTAGGCCAGTGCGGGATCAGAAGCCGCACAGGGGCTGGTGGGATCCTGCCAGAGCGCAGCCGCTGCAGAAGGAGGCAGGTCGTTCGAACAGGGTTTCTGCAGGACCCAGCCATTCTGTGTGTAGTGTCCACCCGAGAGAAACGAGAGCTCACGTCCACACAGAAAGCCCGCACACCCACCTCCACACCCACGCAGCGGCACTCACAAGAGCCAAAAAGTGGAAATGCCCAAATGCCTGTTGGCGGGTGACTGCGTAAGCCCAGGGAGGTCCCCATGCATGGGAGCGTCCCCAGCTGCCAGCAGGGGTGAGGACCCCACGCGCGGCCCTGGGGACAGACCGGAGCCCACGGCGCTCAGGGAGGGACCCAGACACAGGAGGCCACACGGGGTGTGAGTCCACGCGTGTGACATGCCCAGACCAGGCCCCTCCACGGACGGGAAGGGGCTCGAGGGGCCAGGGCAGGGGAGGGGGAGAGTGCTGGGGGAGACGGGGCTGCTTTCAGGCGGATGGAATGTTCAGACCTGGGCTGCGGTGATGGAGGCACAACCCCATGAAGGCCCTGACACCGGGTGTGCGTTGTACGGCGGGGTGACATCTCCGCGGAGGAGTGTTGCGAGCCTCCTGCTGGGCGGAGGTTGAGGGTCCCTGGGTGAGCGGTCGCACTTAGGAGCCCCCCTCCGCCAGGGCTGGGAGGTGAGAAGCAGCGCGGTGTTGCCGAGTCCCACTGTCCACACCGGGGCCGGCCCGCTTTTCCTCCAAGGCCAGACGGGCAAGGTCCTGGGCTTCGGGGAGCCGGACCCTCCGGTCCAACGACTCGGCCTGGCCTGAGGCAGCCGGAGACGGGGCTGTGCGTCCCGATGCCTATTTGTTGTCCCTGGGGCACACCCTTCAGCTGGCCTCCACGTGACACGAGATCTTCCTCTTCTGTTGATTTTTCTCCAACCCTTTGAGGATGGGAGCACCATTCCGAGTCTGTGAGCTGTGCACACACAGGCGCTGGCCCCGGGCGTCGGGCTGCGGATGCCGGCCCCACAGCCTGAAGCAGTGTCCAAAAGAAATAGGGCGCAAGCCCCGTGCATAATTTAAAAATTTCTAGCAGCTACGTTAAGGGAAAAAGATAAATTTAATTTTAACAATTTTTTTATTTAACTCAGAACATCTGAAATATTCTTCCGTGTCACTGACCAATAAAGCGGGGATTAAAGAGAAAATTATATTCTTTTTTTGTTTTATTTATTTATTTATTTTTAAAGATTTTATTTATTTATTTGACAGACAGAGATCACAAGCAGGCAGAGAGGCAGGCAGAGAGAGAGAGGAGGAAGCAGGCTCCCCGCTGAGCAAGGAGCCCGATGTGGGGCTCAATCCCAGGACCCTGGGATCATGACCTGAGCCGAAGGCAGAGGCTTTAACCCACTGAGCCACCCAGGCGCCCCTTGTTTTATTTTTTTAAGATTTTATGTATTTATTTGACAGAGATCCCAAGCAGGCAGAGAGAGAGGAGGAAGCAGGCTCCCCGTTGAGCAGAGAGCCCTATGCGGGGCTCGATCCTAGGACCCTGAGATCATGACCCGAGCCGAAGGCAGAGGCTCAACCCGCTGAGCCCCCCAGGTGCCCCTCTGTTGTAGAATTTAAGTTTGAATTAACGAAAACGTAAAAACCAGTTCCTCTGTGGTACCAGCTGTGTTTGAGAAGCGCCGTAGGCAGTGCGGCCAGTGGCAGGCCCGTGGCCAGGGCAGCAGAGAGCACCCGCTGAACTCCGTGGGCTGCGTGTGGGCCAGCCGGTCTGAGTGCAGGCCGCAGGGACACGGACTGGAGAGCGGAAGTAGGAGAAAGAGGTTGGAAGGAGCTTTAGGTGGGAGGACCGTGTATTGCGGTTTTCGGGAGCAGGTCTATGGCCAGGTTTAACAGCCACGCCGGAACTCTGACCGCGCACGGGGCCGCCGTTAGTAACTCCACTGGGCACTGGGAGAACAGGTAAATTGGGACGTCTTGTCGCCCTCAGTGGAGGTCACATGAGGTGCCAGGGGACTGTAGGAGCCCCCGGCCTTGGTGCTGCTGGGGCGGCACCTGGAGCAACAGCCATGCCAGCTCCCAGGGCGGGAGCCTCTTGCTGCTAAGCCTGATACAGTCCCCAGAGAAGTGGACAGTGGCCACTCGAACAGCACACGAAGGATAAGCAAGTTCTAATAGCATCTGTTTGCACAAAGCAGGATTTTCTTAATGTAAAATTCACACAAATTAACCACTTGTTTTCAAGTTTCTTTATTTAAGGGGTCTCTACACCCGATGTGGGGTTTGAAGTCAGAACCCCGAAATCAAGAGTCAGATGCTGGGGGCCCCTGGGTGGCTCAGTGGGTTAAGCGCCTGCCTTTGGCTCGGGTCATGATCCCGGGGTCCTGGGGCTCCGTGCTCACCGGGGAGCCTGCTTCTCCCTCTGCCGCTCCTCCTGCTTATGCTTGCTCCCTCTGCCAAATTAATAAATAAGTCTTCAAAAAAGTCAGATGGCCTACCGACTGAGCCAGCCAGGAGCCCCCAAATTAACCATCTTTAAAGTGAACATTTCAGTGGCACTTCGCATGGTCACAAAGTCATGCGACCGTTAACCTCTCTCTAGTTCCAGGACGTCCCGTCACTCCCAGAGCAACCCAGTCCCCGTCAGCCATCACCCCCTCCCCGCCCTCGGGCCCCTCGAGCCCCTTCCCATCTGGGGGGGGCCTGGTCTGGGCGTGTCGCACGCGTGGGCTCCCACCCGGTGTGGCCTCCTGTGTCTGGTCCCCTCCCTGGGCACCGTCGGCTCGGCTCCGTCCCGGGGGCCGCACAGGGGGCCTCGCTCTTCGTGTGGATGGACCGTGTCTTATCCGCGCATCTGCTCCTAGGCCGGTCTTCTCATCCGGATAGTTTCAAAGTCTGCGGCTCTGTGACAGCCGCGTGTACCGTGGGAAGGGGAGCTCTGGGCGCGGCCGGTCCCCGTGGGGCGCGTCTGGCCCAAGGCCTCAGCGCGCGCTGCCATTGTTTGTGCCGCAGTTCGCAAGCAGCTTTCGGGAGACGGAGCTGGAGGCCAGCTGTGTGGGCTGCACTGTGCTGGGTTACAGGTGAGTCAGGGCCTCCTCCGGGGGAAGGGCCCCGGTGGGCTCCCAGGCTCCCAAGAGATTCCAGAAGATTCCAGCAGGAGCCCCCCCTCCAAGGGCTTCTGGTCTCCCCGCAGGGATGGCAATTCCAGTGTCTTCGTGCATTTCCGGCTGCACTTCCTGCTGCAAGGCCTGCGGTCCCTGAGTCTGGGCCTGGAGGAGCAGCTGCTGCAGCAGGGGCTCCGGGCACGGCTGCGGGGCGGCGGCCTCCCCCTGGCCGCCCACGGCGCCATCCTGGCCGCGGAGCTCACAGGCAAGTGGGCGGACGCTGGAAGGATTAGGAGGAGGCTGAAAGTTGCGTTAAACTTCAGGCTTTCCAGGGTTGCTCCCTCGATGACAAGTGAATGCCCCCAGGCGGGTACGGGTAGCGGGCACGGCCAGAGAGGAAATGCTTCTGCCTTTCCGCCCTCTGCGCCTCTGTTGCGACCAGTCCGCTCTGCTGTAACAGGAGGGCTCCAGCTGGTGCACAAACGGGCACCGCCGTGCGTTGAGAACACTACCTACAGAATCAAATGGGCTGTGTTTGGCCCGTAGCCATTGCTCGGCAACCCTGGTGTAGGAACAAGAGTAAATCCTATGACGCCCCAAAATCTGATGCCGCAGATTCCCATCATGTACCAAAACCCCATAACATCTGACGATGCGTGCGTCGCGATGTGAGAGCCAGACACGGGCTCGGTGTGTCGTCAGGTTAAACACCGATTGCGTTGACCCTGCCTGCCCTGCAGGACAGGACGGTCCTCCCCCACCAGCGCTGACCTGCTAGCTGAGTCCCGTCCCTCGCCACCAACGCTGACTGAATTCTCCTCGGTTTCCTGCCTGCGTGGCCCACGAAGGGGACCACCAGCCCCAGGTGGCTCTTGAGCGCATGTCATGCAGCCAGTGAGGCCGGGCAAGAGGTCGTTTCATTGGATTTAACTAAAATTGATTTAACTTAGGACTTAGGCGGCTCCCGTGGTAGTCAGTGCCGCTCTCGGCTTTGTATTAGTCCGACACTTTCAAAGAGCTACGGAGCTCCCCGGATGCGCTCACAGCCCCTGTCTGTTTTCCTGCAGGAAGCCAGAAAGGGCCCCTGACAGAAAGAGACTTAAAGTCAGGTACGTCTTGCCCTCTCCCAAGGAGCTCCCGCCCTCTGCAGAGTTTCTCTGACTGCAGGCTTGCGGAAAGGTTTCCCGAGACTTCTTTCCAGGACACAGAGGAGTCCCTCGAACGCAGTAAATGCTGCTTTTGCACACCAGTGTCCTCCAGGGGGCCGGAGCGGATAGGTTCACAGTCCTGTGAGGGCAGAGGGTTTAAAGATGAGACACTTTGCACCACCAGACGCGAGAGAGAGGAAACGTTAACTGTTGTTTTTTTTTGAAAAAGTGGAAATCTGTTAAAAGACAAAAACAGTGTGGAAAAAAAGAAGAGTGAGTGCCACACAGAGTCCTCAACCAGGGGTGATCCAGGCCCCAGGGGATGCTGGGCATCGTCTGGGGACTTCTGTGGTTATAAGGATTGGGGTCTCCAGGCACTGAGTGGGTAGGACCAGGAGTGCTGCTCAGCCCCCACAAGAAACAGCCCCGAAGTATGAACGGGAAACTGAAAATGGTCAGCATAAAATACATTTTATGTTGTATGTATTTTACTGCAACTTGAGAAGCTCAGTTTCGTCTGTATTTTGTTTTAGAAAAGCGAAGGTGCTGGAAAACGTGGGAATATAGGTGGTGCACCTGTGTTTCTGCTGCGTAGCCCTCGCCTTGGTGCTGGCCGACATCCTTGTGTTACGTCTCCGTACTGATGCTGAGAGAATTATTTCAGAAATGTTCAGGGCTAAAAAAGTAAAAAAGGGATGTGTTCCGTGCTCTAGAGGCTCTGAGTAGACATCTTGCTGCAGCCCGGAGAGACGGAGTCGGGGCAGAACCTGGTTCTTCTCTGCCCTCAGGTCCCTGTCCCGGGAACACCTTTTCTTGCCGGAACAGCCAGTGTGTGACCAAAGTGAACCCGGAGTGTGATGACAGAATGGACTGTTCCGATGGATCTGACGAGGCTCAGTGTGGTCAGTGTCCGGTCTGGCCGCTCTCTGGGCCGTGTCCCTCTTCCAGGCTCAGCGGCTGGCTCTGCTCTCTGGCCCACTGAGCACGTTACCTGTGGGCACCCGGGCCCGGGAGTCCCTGGAGTTGGCTGAGAAAAGCGTGGGGGGGGGCACCCGTGACGTGGCGGCACAGTCAGGTCCTCCCCGGACCGTGGAAGCCGCAGGACTGGAGCTCTGTCCGAC
This sequence comes from Taxidea taxus jeffersonii, assembly GCA_003697995.1. Taxonomy (NCBI): domain Eukaryota; kingdom Metazoa; phylum Chordata; class Mammalia; order Carnivora; family Mustelidae; genus Taxidea; species Taxidea taxus. Next base: position 8,839 of record RCUC01146400.1, on the reverse strand, counting down.
AGGCAGTGGGATCTGAGCAAGGGCGTTTTATGGTTGGAGTGCAGTAAGGGCACGCGACGTTTTCTAGCAATGCTAGCCCACGCGCTAGGGCCAGAGCAGCAGTGCCAGCGCGGAGAGGAAGGGGGACGCCGGGCATGACGGGCCTGACTAGGTGAATGGGCTCCTTGACTAAGCAGCTGCTAGAAGGTCAGTTCCCGGAGAGGGAGGGAGACGAACACCAGCGCACGAAAGCTGTGGCTCTGTTTGATGCAAGTAACAACAGGTTAGAAGATAAAAGGCAGAAAACCCCACTCGTGACCAGTAGCAACAGGAAGTAACCGATCCTGCGACGTCAGTTGCGAACCTCTGCCGAAGGACGGAGACGTGGACGAAACCAGCTGAGACCGAGCGTTTCCCGAAGAGAGGGACGTATGAGAACTTTGGAACTGGCAAGACCCACAATGAAGGGGACACTGGCTGCGTGTGGCCCCTGTCTGTGAAGGGCGGTCTGTGGGGGCTGTGGTCGGGGTCCACCAGGCCCCCCGGGGCCGTGGTCACTGAAAGCTGTCGCAGAACCCGGGTGCTCGGTGACGGTGACAGCACCTTCCTGTGAAAAGGTCCTCCAAGGAAAAGGCGCACAGGGCAGAGTGTGGACGAGAGCAGGAGTGAGCCAGCGTCCAGCTGCCCCGTCCCGGTGGTGCGGTGTGGACCGTCCTGAGGTAGTGTCGCGGCGGCAGCCCGTGACCGCACACACAGTGTTTCCAAGCAGCGCGGCTCGCCGAGCCTTGGTGTCCAGGGTCTGTCCTGGGGGTTGGTCCCACGGCCACGTAGCCCCGGCACAGCTCACTTTATGGAGGAGAGTCCCAGAGCTGGCAGGACCAAGTGCCATAAACAGATCGGCCGAAATAGTGAAAATGTCACCTGTCCCGACGCGGGAGGCTGGAGGCCCGAGTTCAAGGTGTCCGAGGGTCTGGTTCCTCCTGAGCTGGTGGAGAATCGGGGTCCTGCTTCTCGCCCAGCTTCTGGGGTTTGTTGGATGCCTGGCACTTCTTGGCTTGTAGAAGGGTCACCCAGTCTCTGTCGTCGTGTTCCCACGGCGTTCTCCCCGGGTGCCCGAGTCCAGATTCCCCCTTTTCTGAGGACACTAGTCGTTGGATTTGGGCCTTCACGCATGACTTGATCTTACTTGGGTCACCCGTGAAGGCCCCATTTGCAAATCAGCCACATCCACCGGTACCGGGTGTTAAAATGTCAGCGTCCTTTCGCGGGTCACAACCCAGCCGGGGACAGTTTGCAGCCGCTCCAGGCCCCAGGCCATCCGTCGGTCTCACTGTCGGGAAACTTCCTGCGTGACCTAGTGCCCAGGACAAAGCCGCCTTCGCACTCAGTATTCCAAGGGCATAGAGGTGCCCCCCCAGGAGGTGGTCAAGGGCCAGACTTTTTTGAAACGTGAGCGTTTGCCCGGGGCTGCTGAGTTCAGGGTTACTGCGTGGCCACGTCTTCCGGTGGAGACCTCGGAAGTGGGGCCCCTGGCGGGAGGAAAAGGAGGAAAATGCCCCCCAGGCAGCGAGGAAGACAAGAAAGCAAGGTGTGGACCCTTTGGTTTATGAGTTAGCACATCCCCGAATCGACTCAGAAGTGTGAGTCCCCGCCTGACCTGGCTGTGGCCGTGAGCCATGCGACAGATGTAACGTGGCCGAGTGACAGCTGCCTGAAGGCCACCTGTGCGCGAGGCGGAGAACGGGGTCCTGGTTGGCACGTTCTCTGCCACTCCCCGGTTCGTGCAGCCGTTGGGTGTTCGGCCTCTGTTGGGCAGCAGGAGGTGAGGCAGAGAAGGGGCGGGAGACCCCGAAGGAGTCAGCAAAGCCAAGTGCAAGGAATCCAGGATGCGTCTTAGCATGGGCTTGCCGGGAGCACAGTCACAGCCGTGGCCTCTGCGGCTCCTGGTTGGTGACCTCTGTCTTGCAGACTGCGGGCTGCAGCCTGGCTGGAAGACGGCCGGCCGGATCGTGGGCGGCGTGGAAGCGTCCCCTGGGGAGTTCCCGTGGCAAGTCAGCCTTCGAGAAAACAACGAACACTTCTGTGGGGCTGCTGTCGTCGGGGCCCGGTGGCTGGTGTCTGCGGCCCACTGCTTCAACGAGTGAGCCCTGTACCCCTTGGTCCCATTTTCCTTCCCGCTCGGGGCACCACCTTTCCTGGCATTCTCAGGGCCTCTGGGAGCTCTCTTCTTTTTCTTCATTCTTTGTTGTTGAATCTGAATGTGTTCTTGTTGCTTCGTTTTTAAGATCGTGGTAAAATATACGTAACGTGGATTTCCCACTTTAAGCAGCACAGCTCTGCGGCGTGAAGCACTCACACCCCCGCCCTCCGCCTCCAGAACTTTCCGTGTCCCCACACGGAGACTCTGTCCCCACGAAGCTCGGACTCCCCACCCTCTGCCCCAGCCCCGGCTCCCGCCCTCTCGTCTCTGTGTGTGTGGCCGGGACTCCTCTGGGGCCCTCCTGGGAGTGGGGTCCTGCGGGATGGGTCCTTTGGGTTCTGGCCGCTCTCGCGGAGCCCAGTGTCCTCGGGGTCCCTCCATGTGGTGGCAGGTATCAGAGTGCCTTCCTTTCTTCTTCTGCCTGAGCAGTGACACTCCATTACGTGGACGTACCACATGGTGTCCGCTCTTCTGGTGGCAGACGTGGGTTGTTCCAGCGGCCGGCTCCTGTGACTCCTGCGGCTGCAGGCAGGGGTGTGCAAGTCTCTCTTCAGATCCCCTCTTTCAGGTGTCCTGGGTATAGACCAAGAAGTGGGGTTGCTGGGTCATCGGGTGATTCCGTGTTTACCCCTCGAGGACCCTCTTCCCCTGGGGGCTGCACCATTTCCCGTGGCGGCCAGCTGTGCGGGAGGCTCCGGCTTCACGCCCTCGCCAGCACTTGCTACCACCTGCCATTTTGACTTGAGCCGTCCTGGTGGGGTCGCACCGTGGTCGTGATTTGCCTGTCCTGACGCCGAGTGACATGGAGTGTCCTTCTGTAGGTCTTCTTCAGAGAAATGTCCGTTCGTGTCCTTTGCCGGTTTTTTTTTTTTAAAGATTTTATTTATTTGACAGAGAGATCACAAGCAGGCAGAGAGGCAGGCAGAGAGAGGAGAAAGCAGGCTCCCTGCTGAGCAGAGAGCCCGATGCGGGGCTCGATTCCAGGACCCTGAGATCATGACCTGAGCCGAAGGCAGAGGCTTAACCCACTGAGCCACCCAGGCGCACCCTTTGCCCGTTTTTGAACCGGGTTGTGGTTTGTTGTTGGGGATGGTCAGAATCTTTAAGGAGCTGGTCAGAGGTGGGAGAAGGTTCTAGAAGCCTCTGCCCCAGGCATTGCTGTTTGGTAGCTCTGGTCTGCGGAGTCCTGGGGAGAGGGCAGGGCGGCGGCAGCCTGGCTCCTCCCAGAGACCGTGGCCTCTCCCGTGGGGTGCTGGAGAGCCCCGCGTGCGCCCTACTGTCTGCCTCGGGGTGACGGTCCGGGGGAGAGAGGCCAGAGACAGGGACAGCTCAGGACAGCAGGAGCTGGGAGTTTCCCCCTTGAAGTCTCATTCCTCCCGTGTGTGGTTACGACACTATCACGGCCAACAGAAGAGGAAGAAACGGTACCGGCAGCACCGGGGTTACCTCCTCCCCGATCTCGGCGGGCGGCCTCGTTCTCCTGGGTCAGCGCTCGCTCCTGCAGCCTGTGCTGGAGTCTGGACCCGTGCGCACAGACGTGTGGGCGTCTTTCTCGGCCAAGCCATTTGACACTGTCCCCTCTGACCACGAGGCGTCCCCTCCGACTCTGCTGCTCGTGTCTGCACGGATGAGGGACGGGCCCCGCACGCCCGCAGCCCCGGAGCCCCGGCCGCACGCCGTCCGCCACCGCCCCAGCCACATCCCACTCTCCCCCGTTGTCCCGAGGGCGTGCTCCAGCTATCCTTGTTTTTTCTTTTTTACTCTAATACGGGTAACATGAAATTTACCATTTGAGCTTTTTTTAAGGCGGTGAGAGTTTGGCCTTGAGCTGAGCAGATCGGTTCATAAAGATTCTGTGCGAGGGTGGGTGAAGGGGGGCGGGCTCCGGTGACCCAGAACCCAGCCTTGCCCGGTATCTGCCGGCTGCGGCCCGAGAGGTGCCTCGTGGGGCCGGGATTAGGGTGAGGGGAACAAGGCACTCGCCGGGGGGCAAAACGTAGGAGGTCGCCAGAAACCGCCATTGTGACGAGTCACAGCTTCACGTCCTATTGCAAAAACTACCAAAATGAGCGCAGAGAGGAAAATCAGTGAACGGAATATCCAGTTGTGAAATCAAGCGCCGACTGGGCGGGCGGGGGCTGGGGAGGGCGAGGCAGGTGAGGGGAGCCAGGCCGGGCCCACCGGGCTGCATCAGATGTCCCTGCTCGCTTCCCCGAGGGCCCTCTAGTTGTTTCCCAGCCGGTCTGTGGTCTCGGTGCTCCCTTAGCATTTCGTCCCCAGACCTGTGCTGGCCGGGCTGCCGACCGTGGCGCCGGTGGGACTCCTGCATCTGTTTGTTCTTGGCGAGCTTGCGTGCAAGCATCGGCGCGGATGGCTGGGTCTCGGGGCTCCCCCCGGGTAGGTGCCTCCCGCACCTCCTGCTGCCACCTGTCCCGGGGGTGGGCCCCTGAGCTGTGGTCTGTCTGTCCTGTAGATTCCAAGACCCGAGAGAGTGGGTGGCCTACGCGGGCACCACGTACCTGAGCGGCGCAGAGCCCGGCACGGTGCGGGCGCGCGTGGCCCGCATCACCCCGCACCCGCTGTACAACCCGGACACGGCCGACTTCGACGTGGCCGTGCTGCAGCTGGACGGGCCCCTGGCCTTCGGCAGGCACGTCCAACCCGTGTGCCTGCCCGCCGCCACGCACGTCTTCCCGCCCCACAGGAAGTGCCTGATCTCGGGCTGGGGCTACCTCCGGGAGGACTTCCGTAAGTGCCGTGCTCCCGCGGCCGGGCCAGCAGCCGGCCCCCTCCGGGGTCCCGGGGTTCCGTGCTCCGAGCGCCCAGCTCGATGAGGTGCATTCACAGTCCCACACGGGACCTGGCGGCGCCCTTGGCGTCACTGATGTGCACGAGGAGTGTGCTTGTGGCCGAGGCGGAACCAGGCATCGTGCCACCTTACTATTCCAGCTCAGACCAGAAAGCAGGCCCTTTGCATTTTTGTGCTTTGGGAGGGTGATTTCTTTTTTTTTTCTTTTTTTTTTAAATTTATTTGACTGAAATCACAAGTAGGCAGAGCGGCAGGCAGAGAGAGAGGAGGAAGCAGGCTCCCGCTGAGCAGAGAGCCCGATGTGGGGCTCGATCCCAGGACCCTGAGATCATGACCTGAGCTGAAGGCAGAGGCTTTAACCCACTGAGGTCCGTAGGTGCCCCCGGAGGGTGATTTCTGAAAGGGCCCCTAGAGTAGAAGTGGGTGCTTGCCGGGGTCCAGAAGTGCGAGGAGGCTGGGGTGTGGCTGCGGAAACGTGCGGTACGTCAGCCGCCTTCAGCGTGAGTGGCCCAGTGGTGGCCCGCGTGCAGGTGGGGACCCCACCGCGTGCATCAACGAGGGTGCGTTTAGGCAGAAGCCACATGACACGAGGTTACGTATTGGTTCACGAAAATGTGGGGACCAGAGGCTCGTAGGAGCCTGTTCCACGATCCCCAGGAGCTTTGCTTCCTGCTCACCAAACCGGGGTTTACAGTGGCTGCACGGAACGGAACGGCCTCGGGAGAGAGCTGAGTGTCACGCGGCGGGATGTCGCAGGGAACCCGAGTCGGGCTGGGGGACCGCTGTACGGAAGGGCCCCGGACAGGACGCCCTAGCTCCCAGCTGGTGGAGGAGACAGAGCCGCCGGGCGGGAGGGCGTCCAGCAGCGAGCATGCCCATCGTCGTGGAACGTGCTACGGGCCAGTGCCGTCTAGAGCGTTCCAGAGCAGACCGGCCAGCACAGTAGCCGCGAGCCACGGGCGGCTCAGCGGCCGCGCAGGTTCTCATGGACAGCACACGGGAGTGGGGGCTCCCTGGGCCCCCTGATGTTCGGGGCAGCTCTGCCCTGTGTGAAGGGTCTGGGGACCCAGTGCGCTGACCTCCCTCGCACGGCCCGCTGCCTGCATTCTGGGGCTTTCCCGGGTCCCTTTATACCTGACGTGAAAGGAAGGAAAAGTGCTGGGCGATTCTTACACCTTCTGGGAAGGAAAGGTATTGGCCACGTGGACCCCGTTAGGAGGGAGATGATCCAGACACATTCGGGCCTCCCCAGCTCACCGAGCACTGGTCCGGGGCGGCCAGGAGCCGAACAGCCAGCCTCCCTGTGTGGGGCTCAGCCCCGACAAGCGCCATGCAAGAGCGCTTTCCTTGGGGCGGCCGTGTTTCCTAAGCTTGTGTCGCGGGCTGCAGGAGCCACCAGCCCCTGCAGCGTGGCCCGTGCGGCTCAGAAACGCGGTTGTACGTTTTATTTCCTTTGAACGCATTTAGGTCTGTGTTTAAGTGGCTACGTGTAGCCAGAGGCTACCATTCTGGACAGCACAGCTCTGGAGGGAAGTAGGTCGTAAAGATGGCAGATGGGGACAAAGGCAGCAGAGGCAAGTAGGGTAGGGATGGGGTGGGGATAAAGAGGCGGTCAGGAGGGGCTTCTTGAGGAAGGAGATGAGGGAGGAAGACAGGCAGATTCTGGAGGGACAACATTCCAGGCAGCTGGAACGACAAATGCAAAGGCCCTGGGGTTGGTGGTCAGACTTGGACTTTTCATTTGAGCCAGGGGAGGGGAGGTCACCCTGGAAGATCCGAGCAGGGGCAGCGTAATCTGATCTCACATTTAGCAGAGATGAGCCGTAAATCATCAGAATCGGGCTGAGGAAAGCTTTCTGCAAAGTAGCACAAGAAGATCTGCAGAGGCGGGTGAAGGGATGCTCGGGCAGAGGGGTCTTCGGAGGGAGATGAGGTGTCCAGTCGGATGCCCCTTTGCCATCTGGGCCTGGAGGTTACCACTGAGCACTTGTAGAGCGTGGCCTCCGCCGGTTTCTGAGCGGGGTGCTGCAGCAAGTCCCTTCCAGCGGGGGAGGCAGGGTCGGAGCGGACATGTCCTGCAGCCCCCAGGCTCATGCTGCCGGTCTCTCCCCGTCCTGGGCAGTGGTAAAGCCGGAAACGCTGCAGAAAGCCACTGTGGAGCTGCTGGACCAGGGCCTGTGTGCCAGCCTGTACGGCCACTCGCTCACCGACAGGATGGTGTGTGCCGGCTACCTGGACGGGAAGGTGGACTCCTGCCAGGTGAGCCTGCGGCCCCCGCCTAGCCCAGGCCCCCGTCCACCGCCCAGACGTCACCTGCCGGACTCCGAGCACGGCTGCGGATTGCCTTCGTTTTAGCTCATGCCCTTGGTCTCATCTCTGCAGCCAGACGGGGAGAAGGTGGGGGAGATCGCTGCAGGTGGCCAGGGAGCCACAGCCAAACCAGCCCGGAGAAAGCGTCGGGGAAAGAGGGAGGGGAGCTTGTGTCTGAGAAAGTGGGCGTCCGGTGAGCTGTGTGAGCGGAGAAGGGGAAGGACAGCAGGACAGGAGCGTGGGTGCAGAGCAGGCCCTTGGGGACATGCAGCGGCCATCCTGTCCTCCTGTCCATCTAGCAGGCGCTCACATCCCCACGCGTGGTGGCTGAGGAGATGGACAGATGTTTATCCAAGGTGGGTCTTAACTGCCCGCGATGGAGCTGGAAGCAATCTTAGCCCATTGAACTTTTACAGAAGAGAAAGCAGGTTCTGAGATGTGGACTGTCGGCCCACCTCTGCTCCGTGAGCTCGTGGGCAGACAGCTCTCAGAAGTCCGACTCTGCAGGCCAGGGACTGGGGCTGGCTGCGGCCTGGAGCCCCAACCCCCCCTGAAGCCGTGCCTTTGTCTCCTAGGGTGACTCGGGAGGCCCCCTGGTCTGCGAGGAGCCCTCCGGCAGGTTCTTCCTGGCCGGCATCGTAAGCTGGGGGATTGGCTGTGCGGAAGCCCGGCGTCCCGGGGTCTATGCCCGTGTGACCAGGCTGCGGGACTGGATCCTGGAGGCCATCACCATGGCGAGCAAGCCCCTGGCCCCCACCGTGGCTCCCGCCTCTGCCACCCCCAGCACTGCCTGGCCCACCAGTCCCGAGAGCCCGGTGGTCCACACCCCAACCCGACCCACACGGGGTCCCAGCACGGCGCCTCCTGATCCCGTGACCGCTTCTAAGCCACCAGGTATTTGATGGGGACACAGGCGGCCGTAGGCGTCCACTCCCTGCAGGGGGGATCCATCGGTACTGGGGAGCAGATGGGCAGTGGGCTAGTGATGTCTGCCGTGGACACAGGCGAAGGCCTGCCGGGTCCCTCAGACCGCACGGCCAAGTCAGTGCCCGGGGACGCCCATGGGATGTCCTCAGGGGTCAGCCGGGGGCTGGTGACATTGAGCTGTGCCCTCGGGGTCCCTCCAGACACACTACCCACACACACAGGGACACACACAGACATTTAACATCTGAGAACCTGTGTTTCACTCTATTTTTTCTTCAAATTTTCCTGCACATGTTTGTGTGCTTTTCTGTGAGAAGAGAAAATCAGCGTATCTGGTTTTTAATTTTCATTTTATTTTTAATTGCCGTGTCAAACACCTAAGATGGGTCGTCCTGAGCTTCGTGCACGTCTAGGTCGGTAGCGTTATGTATCTTCACCTTGTGCAGCGAGTCTCCAGAACTTTCCACCTGAAGCTCCGTGCCCTCCACACAGCAGCCCTCCCCGCCTGCCCCCAGCCCTCTGCGGCCCCCGTGCCGGTGACCGGTGACTGGTTGTCCGCTCCCTCCCAGGAGCCGAGGCACGTCGGTCCTTTTGTGATCAGCTCGGTTCCCTCC